>JAJHUR010135011.1:137881-179666 GCA_027495735.1 Lutjanus campechanus
TCTGCAACCCTCTCTGGGGGTTCTATCTGGAACTGTCTCACCTGTGCTAACAAGAGGGAATTCTACCAAGACTGCTTTATATTTCAGGGGACGTGTGGATCCAACTCAGGGGGCTCTAATGAGTACAATTTTATAATCCAGGGGTTTCACCTAGAACCCACCCAGGGAGTTCTGCTGAGAACCCTTTTATATTCCAAGGGTTTGAACTTTAAAAAGTTAGGGTCTGGGTTGCCTTAAAATTTCAAATTGACTGAATCTGAAAAGACAAGTTGAGGTAATTTTGTTATGATTCAAAAGAGTAAATCCTTTTTCTTTTTTTTTTCTTTTTTAATCAAATATGCTTGATAATAATTCAGTTGTTCTTGAGAAAACATGTTCTGCAACCTTAAGATATTAAGTTGAAGCAGCAACTCTTTAGTCACACTGAAGAAGAAGCAAAGTCTCTTTTAACTCTCAAACAATGCATGCTGGAAGGTCTGCTAAAATGCTGATCGGGTTTCTATAGAAATGTGAATTAATGCCTTGATTGAACTCTGTAGAGTGCATTCCTTCATCTAATAAAAGATTAGTTGATTCCACTAAAAAAAATTTTAATTTTTTTTACAGTGTTCTTCTCCTTTGTTAAAACCTGGCTCCTTCATCACCTACATTCCTTATCTAACCATCAAACAAAAATGTCCTCATGCTGTGTTGGGGTTTGGCATCTGTAACATGCACTTAGGTTTCATTTATACGTATCTAAATATGATTTTATATATATACGTGTGTGTCAAACATGATATAAGAGATCATAATCATCATCTCTGTAAAAGACAAAATGGCTCACAGTGAAACCACAGAGGTGATTTTATCTGCTTTTTCTCTTGCAAAATTCAAGACTCATGCGTGTCCAATGAAATAAAAACAATGTGTAGTTTTGATATTCTTTGTACATGTTGCATACATCACATAATCTGTAAACATCTATGACCTCCTAAAGTCTACATGTTGACACAATTTATTTTCCCAGGAGGAGTTTTGTAGATTATTTATTCTGTGATATTCAGTGTTTGATGTCTTGCTGGTTCACTTACTGGAAAGTGAGGTCAATAAAAGGAGCCCACACACTTTACAGTGAACAGTGGATACAAACTAGAGACAAACTCTGTATATGTTAGATATAAACACACAAAACTCCAGTGCATGTACACACAAACACACACACATTCACACGCAGCTCATGCATCAATTAGTTTCCTTGTTAAACTGCTGGCACGAGTGTATCAGCACAACCTCCTCAAGTCACCCTTGAATGGAGGAATAAAATACTGCCCTCCTCACACACACACGTCTCCCTCTCAAGTCTTTCTGTGGCTCTTTTAAGACCTCACTGTGTCTTAAGTAGGAGACTCATAAAGGACTGAACTCCCACAGAGGAGCCTGTCTTTCTCTCTGTCCTGCCCAGTAATTCCTTTCCCACTTCTAATAGACTTCTGAATGGGCAATTAAAGCTTAAAATCCACTCCGGTGGTGGCTAATTAAAGCTTTCCCTTTAGCTTTCTTACCACTAAGTGAAATGTGATATAAACCTTATGATAGGTGAAACCATGATTCATGAGTTGTTTTTGCTTTCTTTTGACATTATTTACTCTCCAGCTGGTTTCAAGGTCTCAGCAGAGATTCCTGAAGGTCTTTTCAGCTCCTGCTGTGTCTGGACACTGATGGCAATGAGAGCGAGTGGAAACATTCAGATACAAGAGAACACAGTGTGATGAGTGTCAGTGAAGTCATGAAAAACAATGAGACGGTGGCCTTGTGCGAGCAAAGAACCCGGAAGAAGATGCACGTGGAGCCCTGCAGAAATAAAGAACCAGAGTTATCTGGCTTGTCCCCATTAGAGAACCCCCTTTTGGGTGGAATCTTTTCTACAGGCTCCACCTGGAACCCTTTCCAGTGGTTCTAACTAGAACCCAACATAAAGGATTATACTTGAAACCATCACTGAAAGGTTCCACCCAGAGGTCCCTATGAGAGGTTCTGCAGAGAACCTTTCTATGGTTTAATGGTTCCACCCAGAACCTGTTTTTAACAGTTTTATTCAGTAAGGGTGCTGACAAGAACTCAACCAGGTGGTTCTACTGACAGCCCTTTTATATTTCATTGGTTGCATAGAGAACCCACCAAGGACGTTCTACTGACAACCCTTTTGATATTTCAAGGATTTCATCTAGAACCCATTCAGGGCATTCTACCAAGGACCCTTTTATATTCCAAGGGTCTCATTTACAACCCATCCAAAGGGATCTACTGAGAACCCCTTTATATTCCTGGGGTTTCATCAAGGACCCACCCAGAGAGATCTCCAAATAACCCTTTATGGTTTCATCTAGAACCCATCCAGATGGTTCTAGATGAAACCCTTTTGCATTCCAAGGGTTTCACTTAGTACACATCCAGGAGGTTCTTCGGAGAACCATTTTAGATTCAAAGGGTTTAATCTAGAACCCAAACAGGGAGTTCCAGGGACAGCCCTTTTATATTCCATGGGTTACATGGAGAACCCATCAATGCTGTTCTAAGGACAATCGTTTTTATGTTGTAAGGGTTTCATCTAGTACCCATTCAGGGTGTTCTAACAAGAACCCATTTATATTCCAAGGGTTTCATCTAGAAGCCATGGAATATGGGGAAGCCTTTTACATAGAACCCACCCAGGGGGTTCGACTATTTATGTTTCAATGTTTTTATGTTTTGTATTTATGTTTCAGGGGTTTCTCCTAAAACCCTCTTGTCTTTTGAGGGTTCAATGAAGAACCATATTTTATTCTACACGAGGCATACAATAATTGAATCCCATGTATTGTACGCTGTGGTCATGCATCATTTTAATAAATTAGGTTAAAATGACCTATCTTTAAAATATGATGGATAAAATGATTTTAACAAATTATGTTAAAATGACCCATCTTCACATTCAAATAATTAGCTAGTTGTAGTACTTTGACCAACCGTTTCTTCTAAAGAGTTTATCAAAAGCAAATGATTCTGGGTAAAACCAAAGCCTTATTTCTCAGAAAAAAATCAAGCTATGTTAGCAGTAAAAGTCACCAGAAAACATGAGACAGTTTCCTTCTTTCTGTCTGTGGATGAAATGCTCTCTTTACAGTGGAAACCACATACTGTACACACACAGTGAAACCCCTCTGGAGCACAGGCAGGGGCCCCTGCAAATTTGCTTGGCAAAAATATTTATGCTGCATCGCTCTGTGTAACCAAATCCCTGTTTTCATTTTTCCTAGAATCAGCCTCTGTGTATCATCAGAATCAGTGTTTATGTCGACAATTTCACAATTTTGTGTTTGAGTGTGTGAGTGTGTGTTTGCATGGCTGCTTAAAAACAAGTTTATGAGGTTTATGTTTCACTTTCAGAGATGACTGACTGTGTGTTGTTATTATTTGGGATTTTATGTTACACCTGTGACTCCACCTGCCCAGACTACACCTGTAAACACATACTGGAGGCATGAGAGAAAGAAAAGGAGACATATAAGGGAACAGAGGGAGTGTATTTATAACTCACTTAAAAATATTTGCAATCAGCGACATGATCCCTGAGCAGTGCAAACAGAGGAATTTGAAACAAATGTGCAGCCTTTTAGGTCTGCAGGAGAAAAAGCAGCAACAGGAAAGTGGATGAATTCCTCCTCAGCAGGAAATCTATGCTCTCTCTGCAGTGATCTTTTAATTTCCTCAGCAGGTCTCGGGGTCAAAGGCAATCTAATTGGAGATCAAATGCACTGAATGACATTAAACAGGGACATATCAGATCTGTATACAGGCCAAAACACCACAAGCTGTCTTCTCCCTCTTTTTGCTGATAGTTACACAAACTCATTTTTCATGTCGCTAAACATAATTTTGATGAGTCTGTCTGCCAGGGTGTGTCTCATACAGGATATGACATCTCTTCTCAGTAGTGTATCACTGCTGGTCTCCCATGAGGTCAAGTACAGTAAACGGCAGTGAATGTAGAGATCAGGACTGAGATCACAGGCTGGGGGATAGGCGTTGCTCTTCTGTCTAATCACTGGGTTGGGCCTGTTGGTCTGGCCATAAGCATCACCTTCCCAACAATCACTGGCACACACATACACACAAACACACCTAAACATACATACATTATACTTGGACATGAAGGATAAAAGGAACAGAAGATTATTTTTAGAGAGAGCAAATATAGAGCAGCAGCTGATTAGTAGGGAAGGTTCAATCATGCAGAAAATGTTGGCCTGTCATGAAAGAAAGTGAATTAGTTACTTACAGTTTTTTATTCAGCCAAAAGTTATGTTTTGGGGTCCTAACTTCTCAAGAGCCTGCTTGACATTGTTTTATCACCTTAGAATTTCCCTGATTTTATGAGAAATTCTAGTTAACATAATGACGGGCTCTCAGAGACTCCAGCTGTAAAACAAGGTTAAAAACACTGGATTTCTCTTTCTGTGATTGGTGTCATCAGTAGAGCCGCAAAGTTTAGTCAATTAGTCGTTTTGTAAATTGAAAATTCATCATATCAAGTCATTTTTCAAGCAAAAATGTCAAACAAATGGTTGATTTTGTCTGTGGGACCCCAAACAATGAATAAGTAAAACTACTGTGAACAAAAAACAAGGATTACATTTCTTGAAGCTGTACCACCTGTGTGGAAAAAGTGAATTCTATACGAGGGCGATCTTTTTTGGACACTGAATAGTAACCTTAAAGGGACACTCCACCCCAAAATCATAAATACATTTTTTCCCCTCATACCTGTAGTGCTATTTATTAATCTAGGTAGCTTTCTATATAGATTATTGTGAGCAATCAAGTCAGGATTTATAGAAAGAGACATTGCTTTTGAGTTTTTCAAGTTGATCACCTCAAGCTGAACGCCATCTAGTTCATTACATTCAAGAGAAGGTAAACATGATATCTCCAAAACTCAATCAAAACAATTTAGATGGATAAATAGCACTACATGCTAGTGGAAAGATGATGGATTTTTTGATTTGAACTGTCCCTTTAATGTGTCTGTGGCTCATTACTTTCAAGGCAGCACAGGAAACAACACGGCCTTCCTCCTGAGTCACGCTCCACATGTGATATCTTAATCCAAATCTCATTTAGTTTTGTTTCTCCACGGATTTTAGAAGAATAATATTTCTGTTGATGATCAGTGTAGTAGGAGGGCATCTCACACACGCACTGATTCTGTGAAAGACAAATGTATGTCACGTTTAAAAACATGGGAACTTAATCCTTTAGTATGAAACATTATGTGGTATTAGCGCGGGGATCAGAGCTCACTGTAGGCCTACTGTACAATATTGTGATGGAAAATATCTAGGCTAAAGGTCACTCTGTTTTTATTGCCCTCTGTTTGGAGAGGTAATAGAGGTGTAAAGTATTCTCATGCAGGTGTTTTGGCATGAAAATCATCATAAAACTCAGACACGTGTGCTCAGACACATTTCTCTCATGCCCGTTCTCACATGTGTCTTTGATTTCTGTGGCGTTTTTGAGCTTCTCGGTGCCCCCAAGTGCCGCAAAAGGGGTCTAACTGCCACCATAAAGAATGCACAGAGTGTCCTCACATCTTGTTTTCATTTCACATGTCATGGTATGAGATGGGAATGTGCTTTTCTTTCTTTCTGTTATTTTAAACTTTTCAAGCTTTACTTTTTGCATGCAATCATATGGTATGGGTCAAGACATTGTGTACCATTTGTTATCCGGTTGTGCTTAGTCATTTTTTTTGGGTTGCAGACTCACCAGTGGTCAACCAATGAGAGAGGGGGCTTTGTAACACACCCCCCGCACTGAAAGAGATCTGTCTAAGATGATCATCTCTGACTTGGCTGTGAAAAGGATCAGTGGCCTTTGACAGGGTTTTTCAGGTCACGTTAAGAATCGATTATCAAAAGAATCGATATTTCTATACTTTTATGATACTTTTTCAATACCATATGTTTGAAATTCTACAATACATGTTAATTATGGAATTGAAAGTACCAAAACTAATCTAAAAAGAGATCCAAGTACTCATTCAAGACCATAGTTCAGTCTTTATTGTTCTGTCTCAAATTTGGCTTGCAGCAACACCAGA
This sequence comes from Lutjanus campechanus, assembly GCA_027495735.1. Lineage (NCBI taxonomy): Eukaryota > Metazoa > Chordata > Actinopteri > Lutjaniformes > Lutjanidae > Lutjanus > Lutjanus campechanus. Next base: position 144,003 of record JAJHUR010135011.1, read on the forward strand.
CAGAGTTACTTTTTCTGTACCAGTATTTCTGTAACAGCATGGTTGTTAATAATAATAATGTTGTGATATGGATCCCCCTGGGTCTGAAATAAAGAATAAAGATTAATAAAAGAAAGAAAGAAAAATATTATACCAAAAGAGGTACTGAATATTGTTTTTTTTGTTTTTTTTGAATACTTGTATTGTATCACAGCTTAAAATTCTGGCATCGTGACAACAGGTGTCTGAAAGGAAAGATATCCAGAGCTGAAGAATTTTGATATATTTGGGTTTGAAATGATCAAGTTTATTCATTTATTAGCTTTAAGCTGAATAATGTATAAATGTCCCTGTGGTAAGTTGTAATTATGGGGTAAAAAAATGTCATAATTATGAGATAAAACTTGAAATTATACGATAAAAAGTCATAATTATGAGATTATCTCACAAATATGCCTCTTTTCTCATAATTTTGACTTTTTATCTCATAAATTTGATTAACAATTGGGATTTTTTTTTTCTTTCACTGTTGGAAATGGACTTCCATTTTTAGCTGATATTACTTAAGTAGTTTTTTCTACTTCTACTTTAGATAAAATTAGTCATGCATTTTTCCACATAAATTCTTTTTTTTTCTTTGCAACACCTTATAATGAGTCATAAAATTTTGTCCAAAGTCTGAGGCAACCTTTCTGTAACTGTTTAAAATATATAGCCGTCTAATCAATTGTTGTTCATAATTAATAATTGTTGAAAACTGACACTAATGCTATCGTTTAAATGAGGCTTCATGCAGAGTCCTCAGCGCTGCAGTGGGTCAGCTCAGCTCGCTCTGTGAAAAAGATGTGAATGATTTCACTTCGATGAATCAGAGCTGGGACAAAGTTTAAACCCCGCCCCTCAAACCTCCAGCCAATCATGTCTGAATATTCAAATGAGCCACCCATAAAGATGACTTGGAGCGGCATCTGTGACAGACCATAAGAAAATTTACTCTTAAACCGCAACTCCTTGCCACCTTCTCACTTAAAACACACGATTGGATTTACAACGGACATCCAGACAACTTTTTTATTCAGGATACTTTTAGAGAATAAAACTTCTCAATAATATGGGAAAAGAAAATATCAGTTTTTTGACACTTTGGATAATTTTGGGAAAAATCTTTGCAACTTTTTCTTCTGATCCTGAACCCGCCACCAGCACTGTGTTTGGTAAGAGCGACCTATCAGTGTGTTTGTTTTGTGATTTTTACTATTTTCATGATTAATCCGCAGCTCTATTGAAGTAAACATTTGTGGAAAGCAGGTTAATTAATGCGTGTTGTTCCGTGTTGACCGGGAGTAACCCCGTGCAGCGCTTTCACAGCTCTGCAGGACTGCAGGTCTGCATTACATTTCATACCATTCATGTCCATGTGTGCATGAAGAACAGCCGCCACTGCTGCTGCTGCAGGCCTTTTGTCTCAAAAAAGGGAGGAAAAGGAGAAAATGAACAGTGTAAAACATAGTATTTTAAATTAGAATAAAATCCCATTAATTTCGAGCTTAAAATTGAAAAACATTCTATAATTTATTGATTTCTTATAAACACATTTCCCCGTTTTTAATCACATTTCTCTACTTAAAACCATGCAGCTCTACTTGAATTTTAAGACATTTCAGCTTATGTAACTGCACTGGCCTGAAAGAATTGGTTTAGAGGTAATCATCCGGATTTAATTAATGCAGCTGAACTGAATCTCTTCAGAAAATCCAGACTGTTAACAATATTTGGAGGTTTAATTAATTTTATGCTGGTAGAAATGCACTGGGGACAAAAGGGGGCGACACTGCCATGCTCTATTCCTGTACTGCCTCACTGAGTCAGACTGGTGAGATTAGTGGTCACTTAATGTAACTGAGAAGAGCAAGAAAGTTTAAGTTTGCATGAAAAACTTTGTTTTTTTCAGTGTTTCTTTTGTACTCTGGAAGAACATGGAAGGTGTAATACTAATATTACAAATGTACCTTTTTCCTGCAAAGAATTCCTAATTGTGTGTGCACTCCCTTACATTTCTGTCATCAACTGCTGTTTGTGTGTGTGTTGTGACAGTAAACACCACCATCACTGCTACTACTCCCCTGCCGACCACCACTGAATGGATCACAGACTACACTGACATTGTGTCCAAGTTCTCCCTGCGCACAGCAGACATCCCAGATGATGACTTGTGCTACCTGGTGGCCGGCCAGCCGGAGACCATCACAGAATGTGAATTCGACTCACAGACACAGACCTTCATCGTGATACATGGCTGGACGGTATGTCAGAAAAAATTACAAAGTTTTAGAGATTGTCATAGGACTGTAATAGATCCTATGGTTCAAGTGATACAAAAATGTTCTGACCAGCTAACACTGCTTTGTGACCAGATCCAGGAAACACAAAGGACTTTTTGAACAAAGACAAACTCAAAGAACAATTTACAGAATGTGACAAGTTTAAAGAAAAACTTTAAGTCATTAAAAAAAGAAAAAAAATTAAAGAGATACAGAGGACTTTCATGTAAAGTTGTCATCAGCATGCATCTATAGAAGATCATATGAAAATCATAGCAGGTTTTATTGGTATAAAATGGGTACTTCATATGTTATTTAAGTATATATATGCGTAATGTGCACAGTTCTTTAAATTCTCCCCTGGCTCTGAGTTACTGATGTAGTGAAATTATACCATAAGTGCCCGTTAAAATAATGCTATAAAATGTTCTGTTGCATGAACACAAAGTTTGAGCCTTGCCAACATAACATTAACCAATAAACTGATCAGAAATGTTGAGCCAAGTTCGAACTGGTGAGCATCCATGCATTACATTACAGTACTGTGAGATGAAACAATAAATACACATCATTGCAAACAAGCTGAGGGCAATGAGTTAGCTCAGCAAACAGTCCATGCATCTCCTTCCATAATGTGATTTAGAGCCAGTCATGCAACAAGATTTGAACCTGATGACGCCTTGGCTTTTCTCCAGGACACAGAACGAGGGCTATGGCCAGAATAAATCACGCCATATGCGGCTGACCCCAGAAATGTGTGTGAAAAAAGACAAGAATTGTGTGTGACCGTGTGCATGTGTTCCTGTAGGTAACAGGAATGTTCGAGAGCTGGGTGCCCAAGCTGGTGTCTGCCCTCTACGAGCGTGAACCCAATGCCAATGTGATTGTGGTGGACTGGCTGACCCGCGCCAACCAGCACTACCCGACCTCTGCAGCCTACACCAAACTGGTGGGCCGCGACGTTGCCAAGTTTGTTACCTGGCTACAAGTGAGTGTTTTCATTGGACAATATCCAGTCAAGCTGGACGACAGCTGGCTAACAGCTGGATCATGTTTTCCACATCCTCTTTGTTAACAAGTGGATTTGACCTACTGCATTTGGGTGACCAAGTTATGACAGCGCTCTACATCAATCTGTCAGCAAAGACATTAGATCAGCTGGTGAATCTGTGGCATATTTGTAGATAATAATGTAATAATATTTCTGTACCCAGCCTTGTGTTGCTGCTGCGGATATGTTGTCCTACTGGTTATGATTTTAAACGCCCTATAAAGGCGTTTTATGGTTGTGTTTGTGGCTCACAGCAGCCTCTCATTACAAGGATCAGTGTTTAGTGGAGCGCTTCCTTTGTTTGAGTGACTTTAAGGCAAAAAGGGCTGTTGGCATGAATAATGCTTCCATTTATTTGTCCCTTTTGTTTACATGACTTCCACATTTAAAGCTTTGGCAAAGCATAAAATTGCACAAATTTATCCTCCTCTTGGATTAAGTCCCAGACTCTGTTCAGACTTGAGCAGAGCGTTGCAGTGCTTTGCCAGGTGTAGCCGGCTAGCCGGTTTAATCCCTCCAGCAAGTCTGCAGGACTCACTTTAAACAGTTTTAAGTCAAGTCAACATGCCTGTCTGGCACATCTCATCCATCTCCTCCCTTTCAGAGCGAGCTGCAGTTGCCTTGGGAGAGGATTCATCTGCTGGGATACAGTCTGGGAGCACATGTGGCTGGAATCGCTGGAGATCTCACCGACCATAAAATCAGCAGGATCACAGGTGAGAACAACAGTGCAGCCATCTGCTTATGTTACATAACAGATAAACTGTATGAGCACGGATACAGTTAATTTGGAAAACTATTACTCACTCAAATCATGTCACTATTACTCTCAGTTCTGTTTGGTTGGGTCACATTTAAAGTAAACTCCAAACCTTTTCAAATAATAATAATAATAATACAAAATTTAAGCATGAATTAATGAATAAAAGGAATGACTGTTAGCTGTGAGCTCAAACTCAGTCAACTTAAAATTTTTAGGCAGCCTGGACATTTTTTTTTTTTTAAATAAAACAAAGGACAGCAACAATACTCCTCATACTCCTCTTAACCAATCAATCCAATTGTGGCAATTTGTAGTGACACTTTAAATTTCTAAACTCTAACCTCTTTGAGTGAACTCAGGCACACCAACATACCATACTGCAATGTAATCGGCTATAGGCCTATGGGCACTATTATTTCCAGCCCTGCTTGTAAAAACAACACAGCACACCAATGAAATACGCTCTTTCTACCATTACATTCCAAGCCCGTATTGTATGTGTGCATGTAGCCAGTTGGTGCCAGTTAGAGGGTCCAATCCCGCTTATTTGTCTCTATGAAGTTTATCCAGCTTTGAAATCTCTCTGACCTGCTTAGAATAATGGTATGTTTACTGTGATCCGAGGCAGGAGCCCATTAAGATCCCACAATCACTGGTTCACATTGTTCTGAGCTTCACTGGCTCTGCAGAGCTGCACGTGGGGAGAAGAGGCCACACGTTTTTTTTTATAGATAGATCAGTCCATAGAAGAGATCATTTAAGAGATATTTCTTTATTCTTTTTATTTGTGTCTATCCTAATTTATACACTCTTTTATCATGGAGAACTTTGCTCAACAAATTATTCAAATAGTGAAATCTGAAATTGCCTTTTTTTTCTAGGTCTTGATCCCGCTGGTCCCACCTTTGAGAATGCAGACAACCAGAACACCCTGTCCCGAGATGACGCCCAGTTTGTGGACGTCCTGCACACCAACACCAGGGGCTCCCCAGACCGCAGCATCGGCATCCAAAGACCCGTGGGCCACATCGACATTTACCCCAATGGAGGCACTTTCCAGCCAGGCTGTGACATCCAGAACACACTTCTGGGGATTGCATTAGAAGGCATCAGGGGCCTCCAAAGTATGTACTTCACTGCACTTTGACTGAAGATAGTGCTTTGGGTTAGGTTTCAATTAATATACTGTAAATGATGTGGTTTGTAAGCACTCACATTATCAGTAAGGTCATGCAGCCAGTGTGGTGTCTACACTTTGTCTAGAAACATACCTGCATGTTAGCATGTATCTGCCCTTATTATTAGACTCCAGATGCCAGTAAAGGACTCTAGTTGCTCAGTCCTGGTGGTGCCAGTCTTCTCCACCTCCTCTGTGAGACACGCTGCACCATAAATACACATCTCTGCCCACATTAAAGTGAAAAAATTGCAACAACAGCGTTGTAAATCGTCCAGATAGGTTTACATGGTGTCAACAGACACTTTGACTCTATAAAAGCTTTAAAAATATGTTTGCCTCCAGTCATAACAGACACAGTCACAGATGCACAGTTTGTCACAGTCATGTTGTGTTTTGTGCAGAGATGAAAGTTATGCATGATGTTTTGCTGGTGAGAAATGATGCCTGGGTCATCATTTTACATGTCAACACTGACATGTCAGGAGTTGTAAAAGCCACACATGAGGAAGACATTTTTCTCTGTTGCATGATGTCATCTCAGAGGAGACCCAGATTGTTTTTACAGCTACTGTACTCTCTGTGTGCTGCAGATATGGACCAGCTCGTCAAATGTTCCCATGAGCGCTCCATCCACCTGTTCATTGACTCTCTGCTGAACATCCAGCAGCAGAGCATGGCCTACCGCTGCGGCTCCAAAGAGTCATTCAACAAGGGCCTGTGCCTCAGCTGCAGAAAGAACCGCTGCAACACGCTTGGCTACAATATCAACAAGGTCCGCATGACTCGCAGTGCCAAGATGTACCTCAAGACCCGTGAAATGATGCCTTACAAAGGTAAAGATCAGTACAAATGTATAAGAGGAACTTGTAGGGTTACAGAAGAGAAGAAGTGCATTGAACTACAGTAGAAAAATCTGTTTGGGTTAATGTACTTTACTAAGGATTAACAAGAGTTGAGTTAACTCATGCACATACCTTAATTGGTGTAATCCTCAGTGTATGAGCTACTGTTGTTAATGTACTTAGTGTGAATGCGGCTGATTGGAGTTCAGTTAGAGATCAGTGAGGGGAAGCCCTCATTTACAATGAGATGGAGTCAATTTCAGAAGGAAAGATAAGGGAAAAAACAACAACAAAGAGATATGCTAACAGAAAAAAGGCAATAGCACATTAAAACTTTACATTTACAGAAGATAATTTGATATATAAGTTAAGATAATTGAAATGCAAAATGAAAATAAAACACAGTTAAGTAAATCAAGTACAGATGCCAGGAGACTCAAATCTCTAAAAATTCCAAAAGCTCTATGTGAATTGAGGTGCTGTATTTTAAAAGCAGCATAATATTAGTCCAGTTAGTGTTGTACACAAAACTGCACACACTTTTCAGGGAAAGTCTTAAGACCTAAGGCAGACATGTACAACAAGTAGCACATATTCAGGAGGTCACATGAAGAAGAGGTCATGGGTATTTTAGTTGCTCAGGGTATGCTAAGGTAATGCGACACTGCTGCATGTGATACACTTGTAATGGAAAAGTTTATTTAAGAATTACAGTTTAGCACAAGTCAAAGTGTTAAGGATGTTCAAAGGTGTGTTGAAAATCTTAGCATGTTTAGTAAATAGTTCTATAGTATAGTAATGATTATATATGAGGGCTTGTGAATGAAAACAGCCAGGATTTAGCACAAATCTCTGTGGTTACATGTCACACTGTGACAGTCACATGAAGACAGAGAAAGTTCAAGCTTACATAAAGGGCTTTTCTGGTATTAAACTAACTTTAAGTAGTGGTATGGTATGAGAGACGTGGGAGAGTGGCCCCCCAGTTAACTGTCTCTTTCTTCCCTTGTAGTTTTCCACTACCAAGTGAAGGTGCATGTCTTCAGCACGGACCGACTGAACTTCAAGGAGCAGCCAATGAAGATTTCTCTGTATGGAACCCACGGAGAGAAGGAGGACATTCCCTTTGTCCTGTACGTACATTAAACAGTAGAGTTTTTTTTACATCCACCACATGAAATCCAAAATCGTGTTTACATGCATGTGGAAATCACAGGAACAAGGGGGGAAGATTGCATAACCAAGATTAATTCAAATGAATTTAAAGATTAGTTCTAATAAAGTTTAACAAAACTGGTTTTAAATGAGTAAATCTAAAATTAAGCAAATTTATTTACAAGCTGACTAAAAACAACAAGAAAAAAAACTTTGTTTTTAGAGCAACAGAATTTAAAAATAATCAGAGGTTTAAAGAGTCGAGTCAGAGCAGCTGGCCTTTGAACATTTGCTCTTTGTCTCACCATTGCAGGTCCGAGCTGAACACTAACTCCACCGTGTCCTTCCTCATCACCACCGATGTGGACATCGGAGACCTGATGATCGTGAAGCTGCGCTGGGAGAAGGACTCCATCATCAGCTGGTCAGACTGGTGGAGCAGCAGCAAGTTCGACATCCGCAAACTGCGCATCAAGTCTGGAGAGACCCAGTCCAAGTAAGTTCTTAGTCACCACCACAAAGATGTGATTATCAAGACATTTATGTACTTCAGACTGGTCATATTTGATTTTTTTCCTGTGTGATTCCAGGGTGATCTTCAGCGCCAAGGAAGGAGAGTTTGCCCACCTTGTCAGGGGAGGTGAAGATGCAATCTTTGTCAAGTTAAAAGAAGACAACATGAGCCGTAAAGAGAAACTGTAAGTTGAGGAGACACTTCCTTTATAACAAGGCTGCGATATACCACCTGAACAATTACTGCTTTATTCCACCGAGCATGGCCATTGGAGCTGATCGCAGCCATTCTAGACAATGCTTGTGATTCCACCCAAACCTCCAGAAAGACTGCTGGGCTTTGAAGCCAATTTGACATATTGGCCAAACTGTAATGGCAACGTCACGTGATGCTCTGTGGCCCAAAACGTACTTTTCCCCATAGACTTACATTGTGAAAGAAGTGGCAAAGTTTCTGGACATCACAACTCCCATCAAATGATTTGTTTTATCTGATCCATCAGGAGGCTAAACTGTAAGTTAGCTCTTTTGTTGACGGAGGTCTCTACTGCACTTGCTGTATGGGCAGCACAATGCGAAAGCATATACAGAAGCTCCGACAACAAAGTTGGCTTCATGCACCACTGAGCACTTGTCATACAAATGAATGGATGCCTGACGCTGTATCCAATACTTCATGATACACTTATGATTCTATCAGATGTGCTGCAGTTCCAGAAGTGGCTCTCCTCTCTGCTCTGTGGACAATATAGTTTATTTTGGATGGACACCATCAAGTTGCACACAGCAGATCGAGCAGGAAGGGCAGGAGGTCAGACACAAGAGCATCCAATATATGTTCAAAACAGAACACCCTGTGCAGACTCCCAATCAAAACAAGCAAAAAAAAAAATCGAGTTTAACTACGTAGCCTACTTACCCATGATAGAAGCACAAAAATCAAGGCAAAAAGTCCAAATCAACAAAATTTTGGCAAGTAAACAAAATCAGGTGGGCCAAAATGCTCCAGGTGAGACATGAAGCCACGTGGAGAACAGATCAAAACCGTGTCAAACAGTTATATGTTTGATTAATTCAATTTACATTGGAATTATGCTATATACAGTATATGTATTTTATTTGTTAGAATTTATTTGTAAAATAACTTGAATGAGAGCTCGTGAGCCTTGTTTTGTGTGTTAACCGTTGTCTTCTCTTCTTTCCAGGATGCACAGGCTGAAAACGCGGGGCAGTCTTTTTGGGCAGAATGATGCTTGAAGTTGCACTTGAACGCATCCCCTCCAATCATGCACGTCATCCATCTGTCCATACATAACCAAAGATAGACAGCACGCAGCACAACACTGGGAAAGCCTTTGCAAGTAACTGGACTTATACTAAATGCTGCATTTTCCTGACTTTCTTCCTGTTGTGCCTCATCATAACTTCAACTCCCAGTGCAACCAACACAACCTCATCCACAGTGCTGGAAATCAGTCTGCTCACGAGCTCTCTCCTGTCGCTGCGCAAATTCTGCTGCTGGAAAATGTTACATGTCTCTTCCTGATGATATGCTCACATTTGAAAAATTTTACACTTTTAGTAGCTTTTGCTGCATATCTTTGTAATCATTTGTTTATGCTTTTGTAGCCTATATATACTTGTTTATATTGATCTTGATGTATTTCGAACTGGTGTGTTTGTTGCCTATGTGAACTTGGATTATTGTAAATGTATAAATGATTCAGAGTGATAGGCATAATTTAGGCACATGTTTTTGTTTTTTATTTTTTAAATGTGCAAAATGATCATATTGTCCCTCTTCACCTAACCACTAATTGCCAACAATCAACAGGGACCAAAGACGTATTTAGTATCTACTGAACAGAGAATTACTGCGTTCTTTGTAAATACCTTTTTTAATCAGTATTATATTTTTGTTTTTTGAATATGAGTCATGTGTTAATATCTGATCTCTTGAAGCCTTGCTTGTTCTTTAATTGTGTTTTGGTTATTGTGTCACTGGTCACTTTAAAAGGCTCTCTGTCCCCTGCAGCCATTTAGATGTTAAGGTCACTGAGATTGCGGTCCAACAGGGATATACATTTTTTAAATTTTGGTCATTCTTCACGAAATTTAATGGAGGTCACTTTTGAAATGTTCCAGTAATGGCTAGGTGCTCCTTAATTACTTCATCAATGGGTCAACAGTGTCTCACCTGCAACAGTTTACCTCAATGACGAAGCTCAGTCTACCAACATGCCCTTATTTTGAAAGGTCAAACATTGTAAAATTGCTAAAAGTAAACATGCAAGCCTTGGTCATTTGTGATGTCATGATAGCCATAATACAGCTCAAGAATACTTCATATTGTATTTATTGAATGTACATTTATATATTTGTATATTAAGCTGTAATATATTTTGGCAGGCTTCTATTGTCATCTGTATTTTTTATAAATGAAGCATTTTGTGATTTTATGCACATGGCTTTGGAAAGATCGATCAAATTGATCTCCATGCCAGCTGTTCAGTGCATTTTACTTTTATGAACTGAAATATGCAGTGCACTGTATAAATAAAGAGCCCAGGATGGTTTAATAAAGTTTTAAATCACATATTTTAACATTCCTGACTGCTCACGTTGCTTTTAGATTCATAATTCAATAATTAAATCGTCAAAAGATTTTGGACCTGCGTTGGAGATAAAGTTGTCACTCATCGTTTCATGGGTGAAAACACCACCTTGAACATGTATAAACATGGCCAAGAACTTCCACATATATCTCTGTCCAACGTCAGCATAGTTAGATATAAAACACCTGCCTGATGATAAAAGGTTTTAAAAGCAGGTGCAAATATATTTAAATGTCAGTGATGAGCCAGCGAAGCATCCAGAGGCTGACAAAAAGATTAATTTACCAAAGGGAAATATGAAGAAATTAAAACATTAACATGAAAAATGTCCAGGTGTTAAACTGTACTCACATTTTTGTTTTATGTTAAGTGATGCAGAAATTCACTTTACTTTAATCAGTGTCTATACAAACTTTGTATGGTTTCCTGAACTAATCACAGTATAAATACATACAGCACTTTGCTAACAGCAGTGTTAACAGGTTCTTGTAGTTGCACCATTATAAATCAAAGTCTTCATATGAGTTAAACTAAACATTTTTGAGAGAAAAGACAGGCGTGTTTCCAGCTCCTGTAAAGAGCATTTTATGAAGTTATAAAGAAGTCCTGTCCTGAGATGAGATATGCAACATTTCAAACAAACACCACATATAAAATCACACATAACAAAAACCACATTGAGCAGCTTGACACCAACATCCAGAGTTAAATCTACCCTGTGGAGTTTTTATTGTTAACAGTCAAATTTACATTTGCAGCCAATGTTTCTCACCAGAACACAATGTACAGTACAGTATGTATAGCTGAGTTCTGAGAAACATGTTGAGTTCATCTCATGCCCCGTATCACATTTCCAGAGCTTGTTTTCTGAATGCATTTTTCATAATCTGTGCTTGCATCTGTTTGTCAGCTTTTCTGCATTATTTAAAATATGGCCATTATTTGATTTATAGCCACACTGGTGTCATTGTTCGAGGACTGGCAATGTCAGTGTGTAATATCTTGACAAGCTATTGGATGGACTGCTATTATGATCTCTAGCCCTTAAAGATGCAGTAATTATAGAGGACAATAATTGATTGTCGAGTCTTATTCTCACGTCGTCAAATATTGACGTCGGTGGCTTGGACTGTGCCACTCAACAAAACTATGACACTCGACAAGCAAATATTTTTCTCAAGAATTGCTTAACCCACCTAAAAAGGATGAACCCCAATAACTGTGGTAATGATTTGGTGTTGGTGGCAGGTTTTGAGATCAGCTGACTGCTCTAAAATCAAAACTAATGACCAGTCCCATCAGCCTCAGCTATGTTTTGAAATTAGGTAATATGCCATAGTATCATAACATGCTAACAATAGTAGGAGCCTGAAGGCCCAAACGCACTGACAGCGTCTGACGCGACCCATTACTTCACACTATACACACAAAAAGCTTTATGAGGTGTGTCATACTACCTCAACGCCTCTACTCTGACCTAGTTTCAATTTTGGAGCATCAAATCAAATAAAAATCAAATCAAATTTTATTTATATAGCGCCAATTTACAACAAAGTTGTCTCAAGACACTTTACATATAGAGTAGGTCTAGACCACACTCTATAATCATATTTACATCCGACAATTGAAACAATCCCCACATGAGCAAGCACTTAGGCGACAGTGGCAAGGAAAAACTGAAAAAATGAAGACCAAAGTTGCAGTACCAGTTTGGAGAGCGCTAAAAGGAATAAACATGTGATTTTTGTGACATAGTTAAGGTCCTGTATGCCTGTCACTGCAGGTACTCTCCACCAGTCACATACATTAATCTGGGTGTCAGATTAAGTATGAGGATGTGTTGCAGCGTGTTGCAGCCATTTAAGTCAGATTTTATTCATATAGCCCAAAATCACAAATCACATTTTGCCTCAGGGGTCTTTAAAATCTTTAAGGTGTAAACTGTCCTTAGACGCTTGATTCAGATATGAGAAAAACTCCCCCTGAAAACCCTTTTAACATTAAAAAAAGGGAAGAAACCTTAAGAAGAGCCACAGAGGAGGGAATAATCTCCCAGGAGGCTGATACATGTAGATTATAAAATGTATGTGAAGAATGTGGAACCAGCAGGACATTGAACAACATCATGTGTTAGCACTGGGACCTGAGCCACAGCGTACGACCTCCTCTCAAAGGAGGAAAGAAAGAGAGAGAAGACGCAAAGAGAAACAGATACAGCTTGGAGGCATGTGGGAACAGAAACAAAAACTGAGGTTTAGAGAAATACCTCGGTTATTAGAAAGATTAGAGTTTTTTTCCCCATCGTAAGAACAAATATGGACTATAAGACTCGGGTTAAAAGATTCACAGAGACTGACTGCACCTAAACACATCCTGTTCAGACACTGATGGTGCTGCTGCTGATGTGCTGCTTTCACTGGGCAGTCTGTGTGGACATTGTGTACTAGTCTATACCAACAATACAGGAAAGCTGCTCATTGCTTTGCAGTGCCACCAGTGGTGTGAAAAGCCTGACAGTGTGTCTTTAAGTAAGTTGTTATTGGCACTGTAGGCTACTACCTCTCCCCCATGGCTTGTAACTGTGTTAACAGTTATCCTCGTCAAACACAAAGGTCATTGTAGATCAGCCAGCATATGAAGCCACGTAAAGCCCACATCCAACATGTTTTAATAGTAAAGGATTATAGCTGGTTGTTATCACTAAGCCAGCTTTGCTAACAATTCAAAACATATTACCTAACACTGACTGAACCAAACCATAATATGACTGAGAAAAAAACTTGTATCTCTGAATCCCTGAGTTTGTAGATTAGCTCTTCTGAAAGAGATTCCCACTCAGCTCACAGGCAGGAAAGGATCTGAGCAACAGCTGGAATCTGGACAAAATTAATGAAGTTAAAAAATGTATGATCAAATCCTCGAGTGATTCTTCCACAGAAAAATGCTCATTTGACTTTCAAAAACTTTTTCGAATTTGGGATATTGAAGAAATAATGATGCTTGACCACATTTTTCCTCTAATCATCAGTCTTGACAATGAACCAAAGATCTCTCAATGACATTTAAGCCAGCATTTTATGATTTTTAAACTTAAACTTTAAACATTATTTTCCTCCTTTCGTGAACAACATGTTGACCTTCTTGAAGACCTCTAACATCCACTGACTTTTCTAGTATTCAACAGAGATTCACAACTATGTTTCAAAGAAAAAGTCTAAGATTTTGAAGTATCACTGACATTTTACTATTACAAAAGTAATAAAATGTGGAACATAGTTACATTTCTTTAACAACACACGTAATAATGAACGCAAGCAAGAGTATGACAGATGAGTGTTAAATACAAGCTTGACCTGCACAGACCTATCTACCTCTGAAGCAGCCTGATTCACAAAGGCTTTTCAGTTTATCAGCAATAAAAACAAGAAGAAATCTGTACCCCACTGCCTTCAAGAAAATCAAAAGACAATTTGTATATGTTGTTTCTGTTCATACATGTTTTCCAAGGGTTCAACTAAAGCTTTCCGATAAGAAACAGGTGTGCAAAATAAATGAAAAAAATGTTTAAGCACAATATATTCTGTTCACAGACTTTTATGGGGGTGAATCAACAAGGATACACCATAGTGATTAACTCAGGCTGTATTTGTGTATCTGGACATGTGCAACATGTGATCATGTGCGATTCCTAGAAATAAGCTTTGAAAACAAGTCTTGGAATTACAAAAAATTCAAGACATTTTGTTGTCTCCAATCTTTGTGAAGGAGTATGCTTTCCCTCCCTGCTGGCACCAACACATATCTGCTGTGGAGGTCTGATTCATTTCATCAACCCCTCGTCACCACCACAGAGTCTTTTACCCTTGCAAAGACGAGGATCTGACAGGGTCTGAACTGCAGCGGCAGCAGAGGGAAAACATACGCAGTTGCTGCTTTTCGAGGAAAATGCTGTCATGTTCAAAGAAGAGCAACAGCTCATGAAGCCAGCTGCTCTGCTGTGGGAGCAAAGTCGTGTGTGTTTGTGCTGTATGTGGGTGTTTAAGAGGAAAGAGAAAGAGCTTCCACTACTGTATGAACTGATCCTCCAGTAGAAAAGCAACCCCTTTCATCTACATTATTAATTTTAAATATGTTCAATCATTAACCAGTGTATGTGTAATCATCATTGAGCTAATAAGCTCTTGTACACAAGTAGATGAAAATGTTAATTTCTTCAACAGTTCTAGTTTCTACACTTGAAAAATGTGTATTCTTCATGTAATGAAACCGAAAATATATGACGCTGCGCTCAAGCATGGGAGCACATCTATTTTCCCAGGGTCTTATGTTCCCAAGGTCCTATGTTCCCAGGGTCTCATGTTCTAGCAGATGATGCTGATGGGAATGTCGTTGGTTTTTCATGTTTTTGGTCATAAACAAAAGTATTGGAGAAGGTCAAATTTTGACCTGTTGTTGGCACTATAGAGGAAAAATCAGGAGATCACCAAAGTCAGTAGAATTTACAATTAATTAAGAGTGCTTAAAGGAAATATTTCTTTACTAAAAGTGGTGTAGCTCAATGGCTGGTCAGTTGGTTGGTGCACCACTTTGATCTGGACTATTAGACTATTAATGACAGGAGCAGGGTTAATAACTTGCATCTAGTTTTTTTTTAATGGTCATACTGCATTTATATCCTAAAGGGCTTTCATCCAAAACAATTAAAGACTGATATGGAAGTAATAATACGTTCAGAGAATCTACGTATGTTTTGGTGAACCCTTTGTTTACATTTGACTCACAAGCTGATCCTTTAAAAACATTGCGTAGTTCCCTTTAATCAAACTGGTATGTGGTCACTCCGATAATTGATTAGATTGTCAGTGGTTTGTTGTAACACGTGTTACCATGCCTGTGAACTTTATTGTTCAATTGACCTTCACGGCAACAAGCTTGTAACTTTTCAACCATCACCTCATCGGCCTCCTGCCCAGTTTAACTTGGCGTCTCGTGCTAGAGGTTTGGGCAACAAATCACAAATTGTGAGGCCAACTTCTCTTGCCTGACTGTTAGCACATAATCCCCAGCTGGCATGTAACAGCATTTTTACTGAGTTAGTGAGTGAAATGCTCTATGCAGTAGGTCAAAGGTTTGAAGCAATGGAAACTAAGAATTTGTAATAGCAGTCTGTGAGCACAGGTTTGACTGCAAGCCAGCCAAGAGCTTTCCTGATTGCAAACTGTGATACACACAGTCCAAATGCTGCTGGTGCTTGATACCAGCAGGCACGTTGGTCGAGTCTGCCAAGATGTTTCTATGCCAGGAGTCTGAGAACTGGAACCTGATCTAAGTAGGTAACTTCTATATACACAATAATATGTAACAGGGCAGACCTGTTGGCACTGAGTGAGAGTGTGTTTGTGTGTGTGTTGGTGGGTTAGAGGGACTTCGAGTTTGCAGTGAGCCAATGGCTGTGATTCATGTGCTGATTGGAGGCAGGTGTGTCTGAGGGTTTCTCCACTCTGTAGTCTACTTACACCACATGCAGCAAACACTGCTGGCTCTCATTTCTTTTGTGTTTCTCTGTGTGCAGGCAAGGGTCTGCTCCAAGCACCATAGTCCTAAGGCAGAGTTCTGCTTCCTAGTCCATGGTGATGGCTCAGAGCGGACTGCTATCAAGCAATGTTCAAAAGTAACCAGCAACATAGTTGACCTTGGCCTTGGCCTGTTCTCCCCTGTCTCTTTTGTGCATCCTTACAAATTGGGTCTATTCCAATTCCCAGACTACCACACTATTTAGTATGCCAGAAAAAGATTTTATATGTCTCAATATGTAGTCAAATACACTATGCCAAAAATGCCAAGATGTCCACCTGCATATGGACGAATTTTGCAGCATGCAAGCCAGCATGCTTTTTAAGAGATGACAGAAACTGCAACGGCAGATGACTGTGAGGGATGTATGAGCAAGAGGGTCAAAGTTCAAGGCGCAACATTTTGATGAAGTAGTATATCGTACTTGTATGCATACTGCATGCAACAGCACATACTTTTTAAGGACAGCTGCTGCAAGTACTAAAAGTTAAAAAGTGATCTGGAGTGCAGATTGACTATCCATCCTTTCATCATAATTAAAGAAATTGACTGTTTCCCCCTTCTTTTGATAGTTGAGAAGCCAGATTATAGCCACAAGTCAGATGTTCTCCCTTTGATTTTAGTATATTTATATAATATAATTAATTGAGTTTCCTCTGGTGTGGTCTTTTGTCCCTTGCTGAGAATCATTGGTCCAATAAAGAAACTGTAGGAGTAAGTAAGTATCGCAGTGAATGTTACAAATACACTATATCACTAATATACACAGTAAAAAAACATTTACCGATACAACACTAAAACAATACTGTATTAAATATTTATTAAGATATTCAACATCAAATAGTTTACATGCCACAAGCATGTACATTTTTGCATATATTAACAAAATATTTAATGCAATGTTCTATGAAACCCTAAATATTAAATATTTCTCTATAAAATTATTTATGACTAAATGACTAAATGACTAAAATGCAACACTCATTCAGAAAAAATAAGAAAGAGAAAATAAAACAATAAAAACTTATCAAAAGTTTAGAGTACCATTATTTTAACTTGACAAGCTCTTAAAAGGGAAGTGCAATGACTTTTCAAGTCTTTTGTGGCTCCGAAAGTGCGTGAAGCCTGATAAATTGACTTAAGTGATGTCACGTGAGTCAGCATTGGTTGGGGCTGAAGACTACAGGTTTGAAAAAGAAACAATATCTGGACCTGTGGAGATAGAAAGGACCTAATAGCCTGCTTAAAGCGATATTCCAGCATGATAGTCCACTCAATATGTACTCACCCCTATGCCGATGTGAGGATGGGTGAAAATCTTCAGTTCACAAAACAATCCTGGAGTTTCAGCAGAAAACAGGGTTGCAGCCAATTGCAGTGAATGGTGACCACGGATAAAATGTAAAAAAAAAAAAAAAGCACACAAAACAAACACAAAATGTCTCCATCCTGCTCGTGTGGTGTAATCCGAGTGTCTGTGAGCCGCGACATTAAAATTTAACCACAAAAGACGCCATTTACACCATGTTTTTAGCTGAAATGTCAACTGTAGCCTCCCAGGTAGCATGTAAACATGGCGTCGATGAATCGCGAGACTTCGTATATCTCTTAATGGATGCACGTATGAAAATATCACAAGATATGCGAAGTCTCGCGATACATTGACGCCATGTTTACATGCTACCTAGGAGGCATTCTACATAAACTGCTGCTTATCAAGCCCACATCTCTGACCCAACTGCCGGCCGTCCAGTTGCATTATGGATAATGTAGGCAGCCACTTTTGGCAAGGAAAGAGAACGTGTGTAATAAAAAAGATCATATTTCTATCATCTTGCTGTTCATTATGAATCTGAGTTATAGGAGATCAATTCTTTATCAGTTTAATAATGCATGATTGGTAACTCGATTTATTTAGAATGATAGTTAGAGCCTGATAATTTGCAAACTTTCAGAACACTAAAAATAACTTTCCTTTGTAGCTCCTCCCTCTTATCTGCTCTGACACCAGCAGATCAGTGAAAAGGGGCCCCAAAATGTCCTGAAGAGGCCCCTCATGAGAAACAGTAGGTTAACCAGTAACCAATATTATTAGTTTGTCGTGAAACACTCATGACCTGCTTCTTCTCCAGCCTGCATCACACAAACTGACTGAAAATATTGACAAGAGATTCAACCAGAGGTCTCAGAGTTCGTCAGTGATTATAACTGGAACTTTTTAATTTATTATCAATCATTTTGTGTTTTATTTTACTTTATTCACTATTACTATTACCGCTGTTTGAGTATGTTTGGTAAATGAAAATGAAAAAAAGAAATAACTGAATAATAGAAAAAAGAATAAGTATAACAATAACTGAAAAAACATTAAAATACTAAATATAAATATACTGAACTTTGTCTAATAGAGTAAAGGTGATAAATAAAAGGAAAGAAAACTTGAAACCCTGGAAACTTTGTTGTCTTTTTAAATTTTGCCTTGTTTTTAAGGTTTTAAATTTTCTCATCTGTCTATGTTTTTGTATATTTTTGTTTGAAATTTCTTATATAACTTAAATTGTATTGTTTCCTTTGGAGGACCCTTAAGTATTGAAGATAACACGCAGACCTGTGTGCAGTGTGTTGTTGTAAACTGGCCTAATATTACCAGCTTAAAATGTAATTACTTTACAATTAAACTGATTAATTAACAGGAAGTTCTAGAGCTGCTGGAGTAATCACTCAATCAATAAATTAATCTATTAAGCAAACAGGAAAAGAAATTAAGCCCAAGTTGGATGTAATTCATTGCTCATGTTGAGCGTGGTAACAAACATTTAATAAAGTTAGAAACATTAATAGTGTATTATACTGACTTTAATGAGAAGCTACACTGCCAACAGTGTTGTTAAGTGTCCTCATAAAGCAGTCTAATGATTTACTTAAACACAATTTTTCCATTCCCCGCCCGGGGTCCAGCAGCCAATGGCCTGTCAGAGGGTCTATTTAAGACGCGGACAGTTCAAGGTGGTTCAGATATCAGCGCTCCGCTGCGCGCAACAGGACGCACTCAAGTCACTCTGAGAAGGAATATATTCACTCTTCTGCTGTGAGATCCGACTGATTTAATTAATCGTTGTAGACATTTTCTCGTCAAGGAAGAAGCTGTAAAAGAAATGAAAGCGTGGAAAGTTGTGTTTCTGTACTTTCTGGTGTTGAATGTGCAGTATGTGACGTGCCTGGAAGAAGAGTTCGCCGATTCTATTTTTGGTGAGTTTCTAGTTTGAACTTCATTCACATTCACTCTCACGCACATCAGCGCACACTTTTGTGCACAACTAGAGCATTTGAGCACGTATAACCGTGCAGATACTCGCAGAGGAAAAGTCTGGTATGAAGGAAATGTGAGTTTAATTTACGCGCAGTGTTTGTGTGTGAACCGGGTGTGTGTGTAGTTTGAACTCTGATAATAACATTAACGTGTCTATCAGATACTATGTATCACGTGTCTATGACTAAACCTGTCGTTGTGGTTTTTGGCGAATACCCAACACATACTAACCGCTGCTGGCTGTGAGAGATGTTTGTTTTTAACTCTCACAGACCATGAGAGCAACAAAGTGGTGAAAACATTCAGGCTACTAAATGATTTCAACAGTTCTCAAAATGCATTTATGATCATTTATGTTTACAATATGTATCCTGAACAACGTTTGCAATGCAAGCCTCGTAAATGTCTGTGAGGGTCCTGCATCCACCTCCCCACCCCCCATCCTGAAAACCAGCACAACCCCCAGTTGGGTTGAGTCAGCTGACTGTGTCAGGACCACTGAAACTTAGGCAGATTATAGTCGGTGAGGTGGCAGGAACAAAGCTGGGGAAAAAAAAACTCACCGTGGTTTCTATGGAGCTCAGTCTGACCAAGTGAACCCCTGTAACCCCTGAGGACTGATCTTGTCTAAGGTGGAGGCTCATTTACTGAGGGGCCCCAAGGGGCCAGTCCTTATTGGAACCAGTCACTCAGTTAGCTAGTCAGGCGTCTCGGACCGCCCAGCCAGAACATTAGATCAGATTTACACATCTGACAAAAACACCCGCAAGACAGAGGGATGTCTTCTTAAAGGCCTAGTGTGTAAGATTTACAAGGTTTTATTGGCAGAACATGGCAGATGGGATATTATGATCATGAATGGGTTTTCATTAATGTATAATCACCCGAAAATAAGAATCGTTTATATCTACAGAAGGTGCGGATCCTCTTCCATGGAGGCTGCCATGTTGCACCGCCATGTTTCTACTGTAGCCTACAACAGACAAACTAAACACTGGCTCTAGACACGACGTTTCACAGTTTGTGTGGACACTGTAAGTTCTCCTACATGCTTGAAGGGTGAGAGTGACATGAAGTGTTTGTAAGCTTACTGCTAGATGTCGCTAAATTCTGCACACTGGTCCTTTAAAGTTCTGATCAAGCAACTAGCAGAGTGCTGCTAACTGCTAATGTGTTTCCTGTAAAATAGACAGCTAGGGACGGACTTGTCAAAGACCTTGATTGATTGGCGTTTACAGTAGCTAATAGTGCTAACAGGCAAAGTGGTCCTATTAGCTGACTCTTACAGTCCGCTCCAATGAACAGATGTATTTTCTCTCCATGCGCCGCTGTGCTGTAAGTGAGAAAGCGTTTCATTGGACTCAAATTCATTTTGCAGGATGATTCATTAGCTGTTTATAATTGTTTTCTAGGAAAAGACGAACTGTGAAAGGCTCAGTAATTAAAAATAACTGAATATCTACAAAACTTTTTTGTCAGTTGTGCCAGATACTGGTGTGTAGGTGACATATAGCACAATAAATATGAGATAAAAACACTTAAACATCAATTTTGACGTCATGAGAACTTTAATATCTGTTTAAGAAAAAAAACAAAACAACAACATTCAGCTAATTTGTCCTCTCCCTCAGGTAACTTCCTTGACCCTTTCAAAGACTTGTTCGACCAGAAGGATGACGCCAATCAAACTATTGCCAAATTCTCTCTTCGGAAACCCTCCCATCCCGATGACGACCTCTGCTACATCATTCCTGGCAAACCTGACTCACTGGCAGCCTGCACCTTCAACAGCACCTCTAAAACCTTCCTAGTCATCCACGGATGGACGGTGAGCAGAGACGCTTCAGCATGTTGTGACCTGCCCTCATCTCACTAACGCCCACTGTTTGTTGTTCACCTGATGCTGCTTTGGTTTAGAAAAAAAATGCCTCTGGTAGTGTATCACCAAATTCTGGTGCCATTAAGTCTAGCCAAATTCACATAGCTAACTTTCTTGACAAGCACCAGCATGTTGGCGTTAATACCAAAGAACACGCTGTGAAGATGAACTGGACTGGAAGAAGCTCTGATTATACAACATGCCCATGCAGCTTGAATTTTAATTAATGCCAGTTTTATTTGCACTTATGTCCTTGTTGTGCTGTAAGTTAAATGTTTTCACTGTCCTTTCAACAGCTAAGTGGTATGTTTGAAAGTTGGGTCCCTAAGCTGGTATCAGCGTTGTACAAGAGGGAGCAGACGGCCAACGTCATCGTGGTGGACTGGCTCACCTCGGCACAGAATCACTATGTGGTGGCGGCGCAGAACACCAAAGCAGTGGGACAGGAGATCGCTCGCTTCATCGACTGGATCGAGGTCAGTGGGAACAACAGGTGGCGAGTTTCATTTCCAAAATGTTACACCCTCCATTTCACTATCCATCATGAGGAGGAAACAGGTTTTTACTGCCTTTGTATTTAAAGGCATGGATGGATTACTAAACAGGCCTACTGGGTAAAATAGTACTGACTGATAGTACTAAGTAGCTAGTAAACACAATGTTGTTTCACTGATTTACTTACTCTTCATTAATGTACTTTAAAGGAAACCACCAACATGCCTCTTGAGAACCTCCACCTGATTGGCTACAGTCTCGGGGCTCATGTGGCAGGATTTGCTGGAAGCCATGCAGCAAATAAAGTCGGAAGAATTACTGGTAAACAAAACATTTTGACACATAACATCTGATAGCACATCTCACAATCTTGCAATTTAATGTGGTGAGTCAGTCCGTTGTTTTCACGGCCTCTGTCTCTGTCTTACTGCAGGTCTGGACCCAGCTGGTCCTGACTTCGAGGGGATGCACGCTCACAGGCGTCTCTCCCCTGACGACGCTCACTTTGTGGACGTCCTTCACACCTTCACACGGGGCTCTCTGGGTCTCAGCATCGGGATTCAGCAGCCTGTCGGCCATGTAGACATTTACCCCAACGGGGGCAGCTTCCAGCCAGGCTGCAACCTCAGGGGGGCTCTGGAGAAGATCGCTAACTTTGGGATTTTTGGTGAGAACAACTAATAATACAACTGTAAAATGTAAAAGCTTAAACTTTTACTTTGCTATCTGCAGTCATGACGTAACATGACTTTTCTCATCATTCTTCATCAGTAATTATAATATTAATACATTTTTGAATATTGAAAATAATGCACAGTTTGTTGCTTGAATTAAAATTAAAAACTTCACTGAGATACTTGGTACTTCCAAAAATAAAATTATTGTGATATACATGCTGTTATGACCAGAAGTACTGTATTTACAGTTTTTAAACAGAGTAAGAGTTATAATTTGGCTTCACATAATAATGCATTATTACAACTTTAAAACATGCAGCACAGCCAATCTAACCAACCAATAGACAATGATGTATGTAATTATTAGACATATACAGAAGAGTACTAAGACTGTAGCTACTTTCTGCTTGTTATTCTGTTTAAGCAGTGAACATCGTTACTGTCAGTTGCACAATGACCCTATTCACAGCACTCTGAAAATAAACAGAGGGCCCCAAACATGTCTGAGGAAAGGTCAGATACAGTATCAGTCTGGCTGACCAGGTTGTAAAGTAAATGTATCCTGAATGTGGGCAGGGAAGGAATGGAAATTGTGTACGTGCTTTATTAAGTATCCCTGCCTCCCTCTTCAGCGATCACTGATGCAGTGAAGTGTGAACACGAGCGCTCCATCCACCTGTTCATCGACTCTCTGCTGAACGAGCAGGAGGCTGCCAAAGCCTACAGGTGCGGCAGCAGCGACATGTTTAACCGTGGCATGTGCCTCAGCTGCCGGAAAAGCCGCTGCAACACGGTGGGCTACGACATCAGCAAGGTCCGCAAGGCACGCAATGTTCAGATGTACACCAAGACACGGGCCTCCATGCCTTTCAGAGGTCAGTGCACAGTGGAATAGTTCAGTTTGTGTGAAGTTGCTCTATTTTCCAACTTACCCAGAGTCAGGTAAAAGAATAATATTGCAAAAACAAAGTGCAACACTTTCTCAGCTCTGTAGTGTTTCGATTTCTGGTGTCTTTGACGTCAAAACTCTGACCACTTGCAGCTAAATTCACTACTTTTAAGTTGCAGCAGTTTAATTACACTAACCTACATGCATGTTTGAAGTTTTCCTATGTGATGCTCAATTGTTGCTCTTTCCTGCAGTTTACCACTATCAGCTGAAGATCCACTTCAGCAGTAAAGTGAACCGTTCAGAGATGGAGCCGTCACTCACTGTCTCACTGTACGGAACAAAAGGGGAGGCTGAAAACCTGGAGCTTAAACTGTGAGTGACTCATTTCAAATCCTTAATAAAAACACAGTTACAGCTCGGTGACTCGCGTCTTTCAAGTTATATGAGTTGTTTTGTAACAGTCGCGTGGTAGTCAAAGGAAACAGCATGATATAACCACAAACAGTTTTGTGTGGTTATTTCATGGTTTATGGTGCAGAGTTTATGAGGCTAAACTTAATAAAATACTCCCACTGGCAACGAGTGAAACACTAACACCTTTTTTTCTCTATTTGTGTCTGGCAGAAAGGAGAAAATTGCGACAAATAAGACACATTCATTCCTGCTGGTGACAGAGAAAGATATTGGAGATCTCCTGATGTTGAAGTTTAAATGGGAGGAGACAAACGGTTGGTCATCGTCCAACATGTTGAGGATGGTTTCTTCTTGGTGGTCTGGTGACTCCGACAGCGCCAACATGGAGGTCCACAAAATCCGCATCCGAGCTGGCGAGACCCAAAAAAAGTAAGCTGTGCTGTACTAAGCCTAAGACTAAAAATATTGGGAATTTGACATAAAACACTGAAAACACTTTTTTAGCATCCTCTAGCAGTAGTAGTGTTAGTAGAATAAGTAATAAGACAAACTTGGTAACTTTTTATTTGAAGGGGTGTGGACTGTAGCGGTGTTGACTGTCATTACACTGTCATAACATGTCATAATTTTTTTAATGAATGTAAATGACTGTCATTAAGTCTTATTCAGCAAAGTTTACATTATTTGATGTCTTTGTTATGACAACTTGACATTAACCAAGACAACATAACCTGTTAATGTCCTTGTCATAAGAACTTGACATTATCAAACTGTTACCAAAAGAAACTGTTTAGCGTCATGCTTTAACACTACATTAAACTGTCATATGTGATTGTTTTTGTCGCTGGCTGTCATGAGACCATTATAAGTGCGCCATGAATATTTTCCTTGACCTCAAGTAAAGTGGTAAATTTTGGACTTGTCATAAAGATGTCATTAAATGTTATCAGGCCAGTTTGATGACAGAGTACAGTACCAAGGTGACTTAGCTTACAGAGTTACCTGATGGACAGATAGCAGTTAGCTAGTTAACTTGTTGCTGAAGTAGGCTAACCGCTGTCTGCTGTTATCTTAGCTGGTGTTAGCTAGTTAGCTCAGTTAGCCGTGGAGCTGCTGAAGGAGCTGACTCAGCCACAGGGTGCCAGGAGGCAAGCCCAGCAAGAACACCACCTCAGTACTGTATTACCTGTCGTCAAACTGGCAACCGTTGATCACAGACACTGTCTTTGGCTGGAAAAACAGCATCTGGTATCTCCAGTTTGGGCAGAATCAACTAGACGCTGACAATGCTGGAACACCCCTTCAAATAAAGTGTTGCTTGACATCCTTTGCCACTGATGAAGCTCCTTAAGTGCTCATACTGATAGTGTTTTATGAATTTCTTTTTCAGGATGGTGTTCTGCGTGAAAGACCCAGAAACTCAGAACTTAACACAAGAGGTCACGTTTGTTAAATGTAAGGACGCCTGGAGGACGAACTCAAAACGAACTCCAAAAAGGTAAGTTAGCCTCTGCTAGATTTCCCAGTTACTATTTACATGACTGTTGAAGCTGATAAATAACAACACACTTCTTCCTCTTTGACTCTAGAATAACTCTGGAGAGCCACTGATGGACCTTGAAGAAAAGACTCCACTGTTGGACGCCCCTCTGTCCATTTCAGCACTTGGTCAATAATTTATGTTCCTGTAACTTATTTTATTTCTCAAAATTATACAAAACTCTCTGCCTTGTATATATATATCCACAAAAGTATGTCTGTTATTTAAAACAATATGTATGTGAATACTGTAAAATATTTTGTAAAGAGCTGTTTTTATGACACATAATTGTAACTCATTGTTGTACAAAAAGTGAATGCTGCCATCTTTGGTGCAAAGAGAAGTCACTTCAGAGCCTCACATACCAAGAGATACGACTGATTGCATTTACCTTAATAGTTCTGGATATACTGATCTCCCATTGTGTAAAATACCTCAAGCTAAATTTTATATTTAAAGCAGTCACTGTGAAAAATAATGTCCTCTTGGTGTGCGCTGACGTCTGCAGTCTGTTGCCACTTTTCAAAAAGACGGAAAAATAACCATTAAGATTTTTAAGAAGAAGTTTTATGCAATAGGGTACACTTTATTTACCTTTATGTATTATCTAACCAATGCATAACCCAACAGTGCATTCACCACTGTGGCTCTCAGCACTATATGTGACTGGAGGACCTGTATCAGTGTGCCTTACTTTAAACAGTCTCCAGAAGTAAGCTGTTGCAAATAGTCTTAACGTAGCGCTTTGTTGCTGGTGTGCTTTATTGTTGTTATTTCATGAGCTTTTTCTGACACATCTGAAGATGCAAAAGTTGTTTTAAACACTTTTTTTTTACTGCCTCAACTTCTACAAGATGTTACTCTGAAGCTGTTATCTCAAAGAAGACATTTTGTCAAACATGGTTCTGTTAAATTCAGTGAGGTACGAGATGCTCAGTGTGAGGTAGAAAGCACCGTTAATATCAATGTTATTTTGTTCTGCTGTCTGTACTTTTTTTCTGTGCATGTCACTTTTCAACTCCTGACTAATGCTCTTTTCTTCATAATTACATTTCCAGTTCTGAGCAATGTCTCAACCTCGGCTCTCTAGAGATCGGTACTGTAATCATTGTGACTTCATTTCTGCTTTAAAAATGTGGAAATGTTTTACTTTTGCACTGAAAACAGGGGAGGAGATTGCTCAACTAAGTTACTTGTATAGTTCTGTAAATATAAAAAATACAGATGATAGATTTTGTAGTATGGAGCACTGTTAGTTGTATATTTTTACCTCTGGATCTGTAAAATGTGCATTTCTATGATCTTTTGTACATATCTGTAAATATTCACTGTACTGTATAAATTCTTTAATAAACCAAAACTGCTATCTGAGAGGTCATCCTGACCCTGACATTTATTTGCTCTTTTACAAATATGTCATTATCACTCACATGTACCAGCTCAAGGTTGGTATTCGGGTTTTTATTCATTATCAGCACAAAATGAATGTTTGTGTTTCCAAACATTTTAACGATTTCAACTCTCAAATCTGTTTTTGATATAAAAGTGGTCAGATTTGTTAAATTACACAAAATAAACTCTGTGGTTTCTTCTTGTCCTTGTAGTGACGCCATTGTGCCAGGTTGTCTGTGTCAGGGTGACCCAAGAGATAAACTTGAATCCTTAGTGGTGGAAGACGTGTTCAGACCTTTTGCTAGAGTAAAAGTGCCAATACAACAATCTAACAACCCCCATTAAAAGTTAAAGTTCTGAAGTCAAAATCTTACCTATGTCAAAATACAGCAGTATCATCATTAAAAATGTACTGGAGGTATCAAAAGCAGTTTTAACTGCTTCATATAGTTAGGTAGTTTAGTCCAGTGGTTCCTACCATCTAAAGGTTCACAAGATAAATCTGAGGGGTCATGAGATGATTACTGGCAGCAGAAATAATCTTTGCCATTTTTATGAAATATTTTTTAAAATTTTACCTCTTTGGACCTCAACAATTAAATCATTTGAGAAGTTTAAAGAAGAGATCTCTCTTTGGTAACGGTTATGAAGTCCTGCACACCTTTTTTCATGTAAAATGTTAAATTATAAAAAATATAAATACAAATTGTAAAATAACAATTGCTGTCCAAAAGAGTTGGGACGTTGTGTAAAACATGCATAAAAACAGAATGCAATAATTTGCAAATCCTTCTCGGCTTACATGTATATTCTACTGAATACAGTACAAAGAAAATATAGTTAATGCTCAGCCTGATATATTTTTTTAACATATGTACTCATTCTGAATTTGATGCCTGCAACATGTTTCAAAAAAGTTGGAGGAGCAGCAACAAAAGACTGGGAAAGTTGTGAAATGTTCAAAAAACACCCGTTTGGAAAATTCCACAGATAAACAGGTTAATTGGTAACAGATGACAGTATCATGATGGTTATTAATTAGTTATTTTACACCATTGTAAATCATAAACAGTAAACAAGTACTCATTGAGATCAGAAACATCTCTACTGTCACTTTATTAACTTAAACATCACCAACTTTTCTTTGTAAACATGTTTCAGGCCAAAGGCAAGAGGACCACCAATGCCCACTTGATAAAGTCTCTCTGTGATGGAAAGGCGGACGATCATCAAAGCTGAAAGTGGCACTCAAGTTCAAACACAACAACAAGGACAGTGCAGGGCAAAATAAGGGAGAGTCCCATCAGTCTTCACAAGGACAGATGGCTTTAAATCGCCATAGGTGTTTGATGATATGTGGCCTCTAAGGGGGTTGACTTACTTGACAGTTGGCAGCAACAGCAACGTTTTCCACAACACATGCAACACAGGAAACCCTCACCGCTTGTTGAAACGTGAACACAAAGTCACACTAAAAAAGAAACGGCAGATGCATAATGACGTACAAAGATATCAGTTAACAAACAACAGTGCTGAGCAGGTGAGAGTGTCACATGTCACCAGCACATCAAACACCGTTTGAGATGTGGTACAAAGCTGGCTGAAAGAATCTCTTTAATGTGACTTAGATAAATGAATCTCAATTGATTTGTGCCTCATCATGGTGAAAGGGATCAAATGTCAGAGGTCACTCCAAGTCACTGGTGTCCAGTTTACGGCCGCAGAGGCAGACGGTGCAGCCCATCACTCCAGACAGAGTCAGGATAGCCAGCAGGATGGCCCACCAATGAGCCTGCAGAAAATAAATACAAACATAGAATGAATGTTACATTTGAATATGATCTCTGATGAGCTCAAAGAGTTTAGACCGCTGCTGACTGTTTTGATCAGGCTTTTGTCACACTAATCAGTAGAGCTGGGCAACAGTACCAAGTAGAATCAGTACTTCTCCATTCAAAAGATACCGTCATTCATTCATTCATTCATTCATTCATTCATTCATTCATTCATTCGGCACCCAGATTAAGAAAAAAAAACAACAGTTTATATGGTTTTGTTCACAGCCAATCAAGTGTTCTTCTTTAAGCAAAACCTTCAAAAAAAAAGTATTGAATGAAATGCACCATCGATATCGGTATCACTTTATTTGGTACTGATATTTTAAACGGTACCCATACCTACTCATCAGAGAAATGTTTTGCACTGAAGTTCAACTCTTGTAAAATAAAACATCAGCTTCCTCATTATCTTGCAGCTTCTTTCTGCATGACTGCAGTATGGCTGCAGAAGCGAAATACGACAAACCATTCAAAATTGGTCTGGCATACAGTATCTCAAACAGGCTAATTTAAAAATGCAACAAATTACACGTAGCTAATCAATCACAGTTCAAACAGTTTTCAGGAATACTATGAAAAAACATGAAAACAAGGAACAACATAAGTGCCAAAATTTTTTCCACTTAAAGAATAAAAAAAAAAAGAAAAAGAAAAAAATGTCCATAACAGTTTCTCCAATGTCCAATACAGCTTCGTTTGTCTTTTTTTTTATCTGCTTAACAGTGCAAAACCTACACATATTCAAATTTACAATGAAACAAACAAACAAACAAAAAAATACTTGATTAATTGACTAATTGTTGTGGCCATAATTGAAAATGTTATGCTATAAGAATTATTGATATGTTTATTATATTTTATTGATGCAGATTGTCTCTTGCACTGTTTGCACTGTTTTTCCACCTTTTTAAAAATACAATTTCGTCTGCTGTGAGACTGAACTGAACTTATGATTTCCAGCCAGAACAGGTTATTACTTTGCAGCTCTGCACATTATAGAAAATGAGTCAGCAACACGGTAAAACAACACCCTGGTCTCTGAAGTGTGGGGTCATTTCTGTCTCCAGTGAAGCGGATGGCTGATCCATGAGGTGCTCATCAAGCCAAATGGGCATTCCTGATTCTCCATGCTGTCAGGAGAAACTGAACCTCAAAAGAAGCTGAAACATCGAACACAGCTGAACATCAAGGCAGGAAGTTTAACAAACACACTGAGCTGAGCTGATGATGAGACCTCAGATCAACATCTGCTGCATCTTAACAAACATGACGTCTTCAGCCACAGCAGAAGGTAAATAATCATTTTTATTCTCATGAGCTGACGGCCAGAAAACAACTGGTCAGCTCATTTGAGTCAGTGGAGCAGCTTGAGGTCCAAATTTATGAACTTAATGCATGAGGGCACTTCAGTGCTGCATCTGTAAAATTACATTATCATCTGATCAAAACAACAATCATACTAAAGCACTGTATTATATGATAATATTAGGAATTACACACTTTTCTTGTGAATATGTAGTAAATGTTAAAGTTATGGATCAGGCCTCTAAAGGGGTTGTCATCTGAAACACTGATTAAATATACACAGTGGAGCTTTCATTCTAAACAAATACAGATGTGTTTACATCCACATTGTATATCCTTAACAAACATGTTGAATGCATTTTTTGGCATTGTTCCATTTTAGGCACATTATCATGAGCAGCTGTGCAGCCAGCTCATCAAAACAGTGATGAGTGCCACACTAGTGGTCAAAAACTTTGCAGGCCACTTTTAAAACAACAGCCACTGTGGCTAAATGTGACTATTACTAGATATCTAAAGTTTCTAACATTAGCCACCATGAGTTCATGGTCATAGCAGACAATAAGTAAGGCTGAAGCAGCAAACCCCTGAGTGAATTAAATTCAATAGCCATTTTATTTCTTGTGAATTCAATATTTCATCAATTAAGGTCTGTTCAGAGTTAAGTGAATTTTTGCCTTGCGTCATTCGTGCAAAATTGACTGCCACCAGAAACAACCAGCTAGAAAAAAGACATGCAAGCAATGGTTTTCTTACTTTTAACAGTGAATGTGAACATTTTGGAAAGTATTGTATCTTTAGTCTGCATCTGCCAGTGGGTCATCTCGATAAGAGCAGTTATGATAATATGTTAATTCCACTACAGGATTCCTCCTTTCGCATTGTCACATTGTCTTCACACCGTCGTGATACATTGTTATTTTAAAAATATCCATTATAGCTGCTTTAATTAAGTTGTATATTAGTTGTTTTTCACCTACATTTTATGTATGTTTTTATCTTATGTGTTATCAAACTGATTACAGGAAAACTTCACCTTCATCCACTCTGCTATGTCGTCAAAGTCATCCAAATTGAGAAAGGAGTTTTTCAGTCTTGCGATGGGGCCGTCTGCATCCAGCAGACGACACACGTTGAATTTGTCGCAGTATCCTTGGTTCCCTGAACATGGAGCCCCACTGACCAACGGCAACGCTTTTCTTTGGAAGTGACGAGACAGCACGGAGGAGGTGGTGCTGGCACACGTCTCAGGCTTACCTGCCATTGACACAGAGAAATTAAAATAATTAAATTAAAATATACCATAATACATACCATTTAACTATTCAAAGTCACTGTGTATAGACATTGAAACACAGATACTGAATGTCGAGGTCACCAAAGCACCCAGGACCACAACAACCTCAAGTTTGTACACAGATCATAGAGTCAGATGGTATCTGTTGTTGTAGTCTTGAGGATGTCTAATGGAAAACAATGATGTACGAGGGTAACCTCAGGACAAACTGACACAGGCTGACGTGTGGAGATACAAAGTGTAAACACATTCCTCAGTAGTAAAGGACACATGTGCCTATGGTTACCGGGCTGCTGGCAGCACATGTGGCATTTCTCCTTCATGGAGTCTCCAGGACAGTCACACTGCTGAAGGCTGTGCCTCAGACACACAGACTCAGTACAGACCTGCAGAGAGAGCCACAGACACTCATTCAGAAGAAGACTTTATCAGAAATAGTCAGGAAAAACGGAGGGACATTAAAGGGATACAATGACAAAATTGTTGCCAAACAACAGCAAGTTAAAGTGGAGTGTGGCTGTCCAGTCAGTGCTGATGGTAAATGTAGTCAACTGAAGCCATAAATTCCTCAGTGCTGCTATACTGACAGAGACGGCTGAGTTCTCCTGCTGCATTATCTGTAGTTCGTCCTGCATCCAGTGATGTTACAGTTATGTCATTGGTGTTAAGAAAAAACTACAGACTCTTTCAGCTAGAAATTCTTGTCTCTGTCTCTGGGTGGTCATGGGGGGTTCTAGATAAGTAGTTTTGTCCCATAATGGTGTGTTTTGCATGCAGTGCATCTTGGTACATGTAGGCATTGCCACCACAGCTCCGTGAGCATGAGAATATAGCGTTGTTAGTAAATAAAAAAGCACTAAGGAATTTATGGCTTCAACTGACTGCATTTACCATCAATACTGATTGAACACCCATATAAAAAGTGCTGAATTTTCCCTTTAATTTGCTGTTGTTTCTACACCAGGACCTGAGTACCTCACTTCGTTCTGTCATGTTTAACACGTTCCAGAAACATCCTTATCCTTATGAGTGCAGACCTGACGTTCATATACAGATGTATAGCCTGCATTCAAAATGTTCAGCAAAAGTGTCATGTATACATGATTCAGAGCAACTAAACATGAGCTGAAAGTCTTGTTAACGTCTCATCTTGCTGTACCTCTTAGTGCGTCAGTACACTGTGGCATCACTGTTGTTTGTGGTTACAGGTACAAAAAAAACACACCTCTAATCACACACAAGTGAAACAGACTTGAAACACTGCTTTTCAGTCTGGTGCTGTGTTACTCTTTAAGATGTTAATCAGACGAAAATGTCTTACAAATTAAAGTGTGCTTTCCCTTATGGTTTCTAATATTGTATCTGTGTTTGTTTTTTTGTATTTCACTGTCACGCTGCGTAAAACATTCAGCATAGATGAAAGCGATCTCTGGTTTATGGCGCTAAAGTCAGACAAATTGTATAAATAGTTTATTATTTACACAGTCTGGACAGATTCATCTTTGGCCTGTGCTGTGTAACGCTGAGCAGTTTGCTTCCCACATATGGATTTATACATTTTATTTTTTTAAGTGCTTTGAAGATCTGAACCAAATTTATCTTTGTTTATTTGAAGAGATGAGTCAGTTTTCCTGTTTTCTGTTGATTCTTAGAAGGATGTGAGCCTTCGGAGAAGGAAACAGTCTGAGTCAATTAAAACAGTTTCTGGTTAATTTGAACACTAAAACGAAAACCCCACCTTCATTTATGGATCTCTTTTCTTGGGTTAATACATTCCCACATCCCCCTCAAGTCTTTTCCAGTTATTATGTTCCATGTTCCCAGACCAGGTTATCAGAGGTTAACACATTTAGCACCTCTGGAGAGTAATATGTCCACGACAACAACATATGATGAAGCAACACTCACAGCTGGAATCCATTGCCCAGAGGACAATGTATCAACTGAGGACGTTTTAACGATGGGGAAAATTTAATAACAATGAAACTTTTATGGCATCACATTGTCTCATGATAACTTGGTTTAAAACAGATTCTTAGAAATGCTGTGTTGTAACGGTATATTTGTTAAACAGAAATATAGAGGATCTTGAGCACGCTTACTGGTAAGTGAAGCATCTGATTGAATCCAGCTTCATGTTAGCTGATATATAACCAGGAAACTGTGGACATTTCACTGATTCAGTTTTGCTGAATAACAATATAATTTAAGCAAGAATCTGCGAGTAGCTTGAACTTAATTTTAATCACCTCTGCAAAATGATAATTTTGAAGCAAAGAGAACTACAGTAAACCAAGAGGGAGCTTGCAGGTATTAATGTTATAATCACAATCAGCCAACACGAATGAAATGTGCTTAAAAAAAGGAATTAAAATTTTTCTGCTGTTGAAGATCGTGGGATAAGATTTAAAGATCCAGAAGGTCTTATTCTTCTAGAGTCAGGAATTCATTTAACATAGATAATGTCTTTTTTCAGGGCCTGTTTTGCAACATTGCTACACTCATTAGCTTATAGGGCAATGTATTAAACCGTGTTGAGTCACACTTTGGTGTGGTGGATAAGGCTGCCTCACCCCATTCAGACAGACACGCGTGCCCTGACTGCACACTGTGAGATTTTCCTTGGCGTTTGGCTCGGGGCAGACCGGGGAGAGGCCCGAGCACACACTCTCTCTCTGGCAGTCTGTCTCCTCATCACAAGTCTGACCCGCCGACTTAAAGCCACAGTCCTGACTGCAGCACAGGCCCTGACTCGGACTGGGTAGATGAAAACATGTGAAGGTGGCAGATAAACGTGAAAGCCGCACACAAACAAAACAAAGACACACCTTAAAGACAAAACATCAACAAAATAATTTAGGTGAATGTGGTGCGTGGCTTCAATCAAAAATGATTTGAATCTTTCCTGCTCACTCTGATGGTGTGTGGATGTTTGTGTGACTAGTACCTGCAGACTTTACCAGGCTTCAGGTGACACTGGACTCCCACAGGCTGTTTAGCGCTGAAGCAGCAGAGATCTGTGTCGTTGTGACCGACATCACACTCCTCACCTTCTTCTACAATCTGGTTTCCACAGATGGGCTGATCACTGACTGGCCAAAAAGTACAGAGATACAGATAAACACACACATACATTGAAAGTCAAGACAAATTCTAATTATTTACAGTCAGTGACTAATGCAAAGTGTAAACATGTGGCCTGGACTTTGCACACACCCACAAAGCAGTCATCCTTCTTCTGCTTCAGGATCTTGCTGATGTGTTTGATGCTACAGGGCGAGAACTTATCGTTGTTTTCACGCACCTCGTCTGTGGCGTGAGGGAACATCAGGTACCTGCCTTTACCACCAGTGGAGCCGAGGTTCCCGCAATTTGAACCCTCATCATGCTGGAAGATGGGCATAACAGAAAAGAAATGTTTAAATTATATGTTTTTTGTGGTTAAAGTGAAAACAAACAACCTATCAACTGTCCCCCTGGTGATGCCATGTGGAATTATTGTTTGTGCCACTAACATAACATCAGATGGCTTTCTGTTTCCTCAGAGCCGAGCTCCATGAAGAAATGATCAACACCATTTTGCAAATAACATGGAAGAAAGAAGCATGTTCACTGAAGAGGTACATTGAAAGCTATTTGTAATGATGTGCACTGCATAGTAATAACATAGTTTGAGTAAAGTTAGCTATTAGTTTCAAGCAGTTGTATGACAAGTTAAAAAAAAGTAAGTAACACAACTGTTAAAAATATAATAAGTTAATGATCTGTTATAATGATAAAAACTGTGACGATGTTAAAAAGATAAATACATTCATAAGCAACATTTGTGAAGACAGATGACCCCTTTTTTAATTTTAACCCTTTAAGAAAGGGTTAAACTCCTAAAAGAGTATTTATCTTACATAGTTTACTTGTACTTAATTGTGTAATTTAAGATGCAATAGTGTTAACCTGTAATCTACAGAATCTGATATGATATCGGTTGCTTCTGTCTCCACCCACCACCTGGGGCAATTTGGAGTAACTTTCACATGTGAGTAAAGTTTTTGTTGAGTAAACACTCTTATCACTCTTGTGAGTATTTCACCTCGTTATCAGGGGCATAACATTAGCCTATTGGTTTGCACTAACAAGTATCAACAGCAGGGTTTAGCATCATGTTGCGGTGGGGAGTAACGTCATTTTTCGGGGAAATATCGGACAGAATTGCATAGTGAAAGCGAGGCTTATAGGGAAGCAATCTAAACACGGGTGGTGTTATAATTGTGCAATCAACTTTTGCTTCATAATTACAAGTTAAAGTTGCCTGTTTTCAATTTAAGATATGTATCTCAAACATTTCCAGGCTGCAGACAGAAAGAGCAGGGGAAAACAAATGATCTAACCAAGCTGAAACTATTTGTTTCCTTCCTAATTACAGATGTGGGGATGGCAGCAACTTTGTTGCTGATTTCAGAAACTTGTTTGGTCACTGCAGACCTATTTTCAGTGGAAGATGGTGCCTATAACATCAGTTATATTACAGACCCGTGAACATGCCAAAGCTAGTTTTTCTGTGACTTTTAAAGTTATCTTTGTTGTATTTTCAAATAAAAAAAACACATCCTTTATGCAGTCAAAGGTTTTCCCTGG
>JAJHUR010135011.1:179686-219542 GCA_027495735.1 Lutjanus campechanus
ACTCTTATCACTCTTGTGAGTATTTCACCTCGTTATCAGGGGCATAACATTAGCCTATTGGTTTGCACTAACAAGTATCAACAGCAGGGTTTAGCATCATGTTGCGGTGGGGAGTAACGTCATTTTTCGGGGAAATATCGGACAGAATTGCATAGTGAAAGCGAGGCTTATAGGGAAGCAATCTAAACACGGGTGGTGTTATAATTGTGCAATCAACTTTTGCTTCATAAGGGGAAAACAAATGATCTAACCAAGCTGAAACTATTTGTTTCCTTCCTAATTACAGATGTGGGGATGGCAGCAACTTTGTTGCTGATTTCAGAAACTTGTTTGGTCACTGCAGACCTATTTTCAGTGGAAGATGGTGCCTATAACATCAGTTATATTACAGACCCGTGAACATGCCAAAGCCAGTTTTTCTGTGACTTTTAAAGTTATCTTTGTTGTATTTTCAAATAAAAAAAACACATCCTTTATGCAGTCAAAGGTTTTCCCTGGAATCTGATGGCCCTGACACTGCAGAGGAATGTCGTGTTCCATGTGTGAGACACCGAGGACAGGACACAGAGCTCCACCTGCTTTGGTCAGGAGATGTATTTGTGAAACATTATCTGAAAGTTGTGTTCTGTGTGTGTCAAAGTCACTGGTGAATTAAGAGGCTGAGGAGAAGACTTGAAATGAACATGGACCCATGTGAAGGGAACATGTTTTGTTGTGGGTTTCTCTGCATCTGTTCTGAATTAGTTTGATGGATATAATGAGTGCAAATTTTATAGTCTTCACTATGAGTGACAATATCTGCAGCTCTGGTGTCAGCAGAACTGCATGCAACAGCAGATGTTGGTGCAGAATAGTACTATTTTGATCTTTATGTACTTTATGTACCTAACCCTAACCCAACCTAGTCTCGAATTATACTTCTCTGGTCCTCTTGCCTCAGTCAGTTTGTAGTATCTCAGCTCAAAAGTCTGCAGACTTTAGACTAAATCTTCTAACAAGCTCCAGTGTACACCAGCGCTGTGCTGCTGCAGTCACAATGATGCAAAAGGAGTAAGAAGAGGAAGAACAGTAAAGCATGGGTAAATATCAGTGCTGTACAGTGTCGATTTGCAGATTTCCTGCTCTTTCTGTTTACTTCTTGAACACCTGTCGTGGTTTTACAGAAGCTGTCACTACAGACATAACCTAGATGCAACTTTAAGATGAACCCATCAAAAAATGATTAATGTTGGGAGTGTAAAGTTTTTCTGTCTCAAGGGAAAACGAGTTCAGTCAAGTCGTCTCCAAATCTGATGTTGTGGCTTCTAGTTACTGAATTGAGTTTAGTGTTGTTCATTTATCTTATTTCTGTTTGTTTGACCAAGTTACACGTTCCAATCAGAGCGAGAACAATCAGGCTAGTCAATTAACTGATCATTCAGTTGAAAAAAAGTAATTGGCATCTATTTTGATAATGAATTAATTGTTTGAGTCATTTTTCAAGCTACAGTGCCAAACATTATCTGGTTCCAGCTACTCCTGAGAATTTGCAGCTTTTATTCATCATATAAGATAGTATATAAGATAGTAAAGTCATATTGTTGGGTTGTTCATGTAGCTCAGTTGATAGAGTGTGTGTCACATGTACTGAGGCTGAGTCCATTGCAGCGGCCTGGGTTCAAGTCCAATCTGGGGTCCTTTGCTGCATGACACTGACATTTGGAGTATGAATTCAACAGGTCAGTTCTTACATATAGCTCATTCAGATATTAAGAAAATAATTGTTGGTTGCTGCCCTAATTTCAATTTTATATGTGCACAAAATGTAGCAAGAATAACATGAAATGAAAGGGAAGAGCAGGGCAACAAAAGTAGGAAATATATATTTCTATATTTCACTTGATCTTTCACTTGAGCAGCAAACTGATCCATAGCACGCAGATGTGAAAGCCACTGTATGCATGCACGGTTGCAAAGGAAGTTCTTTACCATAAATTCACGCTTTATCACAGCCCACCCCTGTTCTTTCACCACCATGCCTCCCACAAATATCAGGTAAAGGCCAGCCTCAGATCTCTTCATGTGCTTCTTCCAGCCTGTCTGGCCTGGAAACAATGAGACATGCCTGTCACAGGAGCCGAGACGCCAGGCCGGCGCAGGAGAACTTACGGCAGTTTAATTTATAGAAAACCTGCAGGGTCTGACATGGCAGAACTAATCTGCTCAGGAACGCATCTGAAGACTCTTTGGTCTGTGGAAGTGTGAATAACAGAGGGCATGGTGAAAAGAGAGTGAGGAGACCTGCTGGAATTTGTTAACAGTCGTACATGCGTGTGTGTGTTTATGTAAGTTGTGTGTTGTTACGTTGGGTGAGGATGACAGTGGTACTCAGATCTTTCACTTGTTTCAATTTCACAGTAAAAGTACTAATACATTATGTAAAAATACTCCATTAGATGTAAAAAACAAAAAACAAAAAACAAAACCTGCACTTAAAATCCCACTTGCAAAATATACTTAAAGTATCAAAGAAAAGTTCTGGTTCTGTAGTAAAATGTCACCTGTGAGTGATAAATTATTGTATACAACATTATTAGATTCTCAATACTGGTGCATCAGTGTGTACACAGTATTTTACTGTTGTAGCAGCTCAAGTCATGGAGCTACATTTAACTACTTTATATACAATTAGCTAATTTAGTCCAGTGTTTCCCAACCTTGGGATCAAGCCCCTCCAAAGGAACACAAGATAAATCTGAGGGTTCGTGTAGAAGTCAATTTCTTTATATGTGATTGAAAAAACAATCCTGCAAGTCATTATAATGAGAAAGTTCCTCAAAATAATGAGAAACTTTTTCAAAATAGTGTACCAGTAGCAAATAATAACTTAATACAGCAGCATAATTAGAAATTTTCTCAAAATAACGAGAAACTATTTGAGAAAGTTTATCATTACATTGAAGAGCTTTTGTTTTTCATCACATTGGCAGAAATGGGCTTCCACGTGTGAGACAATAGAAGATGAAAAAATAAAAAAAGGTTCTGAGTTCTGATTTACAAGTCTGTTTTCATTTTTTAGGCTAGTCTCTATTTTTCTGGGAAATATTGAATTCTTCCCCTTTGGGCAACGAAAATGTATTTAAATGAAACCATCTGAGAAGTGACATCTGAGGACAAATCAGGCTTTGGTGGAACATTTATCAAGACAGAAATAATCTGAAATATGACAAAGGGCCAAGTAGCTATTGTTTTCTGTCAGGGATCACAAGCCAAAAATGTTGGCAACCACTGGTTTAATGAATTGCATTTATACGCTCATCATATGTTTTATTTAATATAAAGTGTACTAGCAAAGTAAGTAGCAACTACAGCTGTCAGATTAATGTGGTATACTAAAAAGAGTTATTGTACTTAAGTACTTGTAATTAAGTAAACTTAAGTACTTAAATAAATAGAGAGTAAGTGTGAGGAGAAAGTGAGAGAGAAATCAGAGATCTTCCTGTCCTCTTATATCAGATTATCCACTGAGGTTGAGCCAAGAATCTCTATAAAGCAAGACAGTCAATATAGGCCAAGGTCTGTAATGCCAACATAAGTGAATCATTCACAGACAATTTGTTCTGGTGCAGAGAAAACAACCATGTTTGTCTATAGTGAGAATATGTGAAGTAAGTTTGAATCGCTCAGATTCGTCATGTTGAATTATCATTCAGCACCACATGTATGCCTGACTGAAACGTGTTCAGTGACGGGGGCACCAGAGGGGGTTCAGGGTAAAACCGGTGAAGTTTAACAGACATCTGAAACACCACACAGTGCTGTATTGTGAACTGTGGCTCAGGAGGAGTTATTTTATCACACTTGCATTGAATAGAGCTTTTACACAGCAGATATTTTGACATGTTCTGGAGGAAAATCACTGGTGTAACTAATAACATTAACTATGGCTCCATTCAATTTGAGAGAGTCTAGTAAACCAGTTAGTTAAACAAGCTTTTCCAAAACCAGAAGCCTGCAATGTAGCCATACATAATGTTATTAATTCTATGTGTTAATATCCTGCTATGCAGCGTTAAAATGTCCCATGTTGGAAAAAACTTGTGCATTCATAAGCCTGGAGTAGCACCTGAAATATGCACACAAGGACACAACTTTGGCTGTTTGTTTTACATAGCGTATGAATGTGACGTCCCAACATGCGGAAGTTACTGCGCTTACACCCACCAAGTGGCATTCAGCTTGAATGCCATGAACGCATGCAAAACACATCTTGTCACAGGAAAGACTTGAGGAAAATTGGTCCAAAAACACACGGACAAAGGCTACAAAAAATTTTAATCAATAAACTAACATTTTGACGCCCACTGCGTCCTCATGAGAGAATAACAAGAACAATAATATAAACTCACTACATTTTAAATTGCCTCCCCTACTCAGACACAGGCTAGAACTATAGGGAGGAGCCAAAACACTGCATTGAGACAGAGTTAACCCTGTCTGATGAGTAGTAGTGCAGTGGGTGTCAAAAGGTTTTGGTAACTTAGTCTGTGTGCTCCAGTGTTTTTGGGCCAATTTTCCAGGTCTTTCCTTCAACAAGAGTATCCCGCACGTGAGAGCACCAGACAAGCTTGTAGTCCTCTATTACTAAGTAAAGTAAAACACTAAAGTGTTTATGAGTGTCTGGTTGATAGTGTCAGGCAGACGTAATTTTTTCAGAAACTCAGTGACGGTGACTGACCGGAGATCCCAGGCTGTGGCCGAGTTCATGAGCAAGGGTCAGCTGGACGTGTCGAGGAGGCAGGAACTGTCCGTAGTTCTGAATAGTGATCAGACCTGTGTTCAGGGTGGAGGTCCCGCCATTACGCAGGGTGGTCAGCTTTGAACATATTCCTCCCCAGTTACCTGAAGTGCACACAGAGATAATAAACATGGGTTTATGGGTTTGGTTTCCACTCAGGGTTTCTGCAGGATTCAACAAATTAAATTCAAGATTTCTAAAGACCTTATGCATGCAATTTAAGACCTATTTCACATCCATGCTGACAAAAAAGTACATTTCCCGTGGAAATCCTGTCACTGAGGTCATACAAAGTAAATATCTGTAAAGTAAATGTTATAATATAAATTATAAGTGATTTACAGCTTAGTTTACAAGAGACATTGCACTGCAAGAAAGTTGCAGAAATATAGGTTTTGCTCAAGCTGACTGCTTATGAATGCATTTTTATTGCACATAATTCAAAAAACAATAACTGTGTTGATAGTGTGGATTCAACAGGCTTAACGGATTTAATGAAAACATACCTGTCTGTACAGAATGGTTGCATAACTGACCTTGTGCTACTGGAAATTCCTAAAACCAACAATGTTTTGCTACTGAAGCCTTATCGACCTCTGAGGGGCCACGAGAGGGGGAGGCCCTGACAGACAGACCAACAGACCTGCTCAGCACCTCCAGTTTCACATCAAAGCCTGCGCAGACATTTGGCCTCCATTGGTGTCCAGTGTCTTTTTGCAGTTTACGTAATGTCCCTGAAAGCTGTTCCCACAATTACAAACAGCTGGCCACATTCACATGGATGGATGGCTGGGCTGTGACATCACCTTTAAGCTGGCCAGCCAGAGGACTAGTTTTACAGAAACCAGCCCGATTGGTCAACCTGAGCACCTATGATAAGGTTCCTCAGAGAGACTGCTCATGGATTTCAGCAAAGCAGACTTCAGGTAGTTCAACAAGACCATCTCTTAAAGGGATAATTCAGTGGTTTCTCTTCTGAAAAGGCTGTCTGACAGCAGGATAAAGTGATGAAACTAGTCTAAATATAGCGTACATTTAAACTGGTATTGATTTTTTTTTTAGATTGAACCCTTTTTTAAGTGGATGACCCTGTGCACAGCAGTTCATTGCTTAGCTTCTGTGCTGGTACTTCTTTCTGGTTCTCGAAACTGGGGACGTGCCACCACCATCTACTGTAGTTAAAACACTGACTACCGGTAAGTATCTCATACAACCCCACATCAAATAATTCAAACTATCCCTTTATATGGCATCTAACTTTTGGGTCACTCTTTCTTATACTGTATGTGCAGCACATATGGGACAAATACAAATACCAACTCAATACTAGTCATCTGTACCTTTAATTATGGCCCAAATGGACCACTTTGCTAATAGTATCAACAGTCGTCTCTATTCATGCTCTTCCTCATCCATCACCATTTTCTCAACACTTACTGCCCCCACCAACCCTTCCAATTAACTACTGTGGGAGTAATTTCCATATCTTCCATGTGGATATCCTCTCTTTTCATTGGTTCCCTACATTTCTGCCCCTGTGTGGTTCAGGTTGTAGGTCCCAGCACTTCCTCTGCAGGCACGTGAATTTTATGTAACACCTGTTACACAATGTGGTGGTCAGCAGTACACTGTTTTGAGAGGTATGGCTTGTGAGGTGCACGTCTGTTTCAGAGAAACCTGAGTTCACTTGGTGTCATTGAGGACTGTGGGAACCAGTCGTGGGCATCTGGATCTCCCACCGGTATGTTATTGTTACACAGTGGGCGTAGGTGTGACGTACAGGAACGGTTAGGGACGGTTAAAGGTTGAAAAACAAAAGCAAAAGTGCCCCCTATCTCTGCTGTTGTACAAACAATAAGGGCAGTGTTGTGGGTAGGAGCCAAGGAAAGACAGTTACACTGCCATCATATGTCAGGTGAAGGAGGCTTCCAGTAACCTGAGGCTATTTTGATGCTTGATATTTGATATAACATGATGTTTTTTGACCTAAATAAGAAAGAACACTGATATTTTTAGAGGAAAACCTGGATGAAATGCAAAGACTTGTCATTATGTGCTCCTCACTGCTATAAAAGAGCAGTTCCATCTCCACAAATTGCCAGGAAAGACTTCCCCCCGCTACATTAATCAAGAATTCTGGATGCATTCTGCAGCATTCCCTGCTTTCGACCTAAAATGCCCCCCGATGGGCTATTCAAGGTGCTGGTTTTCCTAGAAAGAGCTAACTTTGGAGGCCTGCGCTGTGGATTTTGGCAGTGCGAGCAGGGAAAGGGCTGCAATTTTGTCCCCTCCTCCTCCTCCTTCTCGTCTTCGCTACAGAAAGGAGCCCTAATGAAAGACTCCTATTATTAGCTTGTTGGACAAACACGGTTGGGTGAAACAAACAATCCTGTGGATCACTTACAGATAACGCACACACTCACCATGAGGAGGTAACAAGCACACACACTGAGACACACAAGAAACATATACACTGTAAAGAAGAAATATTAGTATCAGTTAGCATCATTGACAAACATGCAGGTGCACACACACAAACACACACACAAGCACACACACACACACACACACACACACACACACACACACACACTCTTTCACACAGTTTAATGTGAACAAGCAAACAATAGTAAAGGGGAAGTCCTTCCTGAGATAAACCTGCAGGGGAGAGTTTGAGAGTCCCAATAATAACTTTAACAACAAAAACAGACCCGCAGAGAATGATTCGAAGAAAACCGACCAAAGTTCTCAGAAAAGTACAGTGGCTCTGCTCTGGAAGTCGACCAAAAGTAATGTAACTGCATCCGGTGACTTCCCATCACTGCTCTCTTTGTCTCCAGAGTTCAACGACCTCAACATTGTTAATCGGAATAGGATTTATTCACCGTATTGTGAGACCAATTTGCCCTTTTTCATTGCTGAAAACAAAAGACTGTCTGGAATGCATCATCGGTCTTACTCAACTTGGGACTTATTTTGGTGTTTTTGTTCTCAGTTGTAATAAAATTTCCCAAGCAAGTATGAGAATTTGATTAGACAGATGACAAATATTTCTCCAACTTAATGGTAATATCTTGGACTGAAAGCTGGGGTAGGCAGCTTATTTTTGTCGTCACTGGGCCATAATAACCTTTAAACATAATGCAATTCAACTGGTCTGAGAGAAAACTAGACATCTGCTCCGCTCTGTTTTCAAGCTGTGACAGGAGACTCTGGACAATCACAGGTCAGTAAGACAGTTGTGTATTAAGTCTTATTGCCAAAATGTTGGTATTTGATGACCCCCAGATCACTTACTGCACTTTTACATTGGTTGAGATCGACTGTCTGAAATCTGTCTGATTGTTTTCCTTAATCTTTCAGACTCTGGTGTAAACCCTGGTGAATTATATATTGTCAAAATTGGTGGCTAACAAAACATGAAAATAATAATTAAAAAAAGAATATCAATGAAGAAGTGCAAAGAGACCTGGACTATGATGAATGTTCTGATGGTGAACTTCATTCTTGATATTTTGCTCAGGCTACATATTATTGATGCTCCTCCAGCTCTCCACACGGTCACTATGGACACCCTGAAGAGCGGACTCTTCCACTCTGTCAACAAAGGGACACATGGAGTGTGTGTGTGTGTGTGTGTGTGTGTGTGTGTGTGTGTGTGTGTGTGTGTGTGTGTATGTGTTTGTGTGTCAGTGTTTTGATGTTGTGATGTTCTCAGGGCTCTATTACAGGCATCCTTTGCATGAGCTAGCTTGACAAAACCTAAAATCCCAGTCAGAGATAACGGGTATCACAGTAGTGATTATCAACTTGCTTTGTTAACTCAGGCTTTCTTCTTCAGGCTCTGTGTGAGGTCATATAAAAAGGGGTTTGGTGCGTTTGGTGCGTTTGGTGCTTCCTTTGACTCCTCTTCTGCACAAAG
The DNA here is from genome assembly GCA_027495735.1 of Lutjanus campechanus. Taxonomy (NCBI): domain Eukaryota; kingdom Metazoa; phylum Chordata; class Actinopteri; order Lutjaniformes; family Lutjanidae; genus Lutjanus; species Lutjanus campechanus. The sequence continues at coordinate 188,386 of JAJHUR010135011.1, forward strand.
TGGAGCAACCATGAGATGCCCACTTCAGTCAAGATTAAAGGGATAAATCGGCCAAACATTAAAATTCAGTCATTATCTACTCACCCTGTTTTGTGGACTAAAAAACTAAACCTGACCTTCAATTGCTATGAGGCTGAGGAGATAATGACTGAATTTTCATTTATGGGTGAACTATCCCTTAGAGTTAAGAAAAAATTAAAGATATACAGTATATTACAGCAAAAAGCAACACTGTTGCTCTAAATAAGAGAGCCACCTTCATGACACCGAAAACTCTCACTTTAGATTTAACATTCCTCACTAACCCATTAATCGCACTTTTTGGTACAACCCTCTGGTCTCTACTATATTACATTCAGATAACGCAAATCACAGGATAACACACATAAACATAAAAACATGTTTGTTATAATTGTGCTGTCTCAGTCGGATGATCTGTACCTTGCAACAGCTCAAGGATAATGGCTGCTGATTGTCAGTGATGTCCTGCCCTTTGGGACTGAGCCCAGACTCTCCATGACCTTAAAGGGGAACGCCACTGATTTTACGCATCAAAGTCTGTCTGCAAGAACATAACTAATGCATAAGTGAAAAAGTTGTGTAAAGCCTTTTATGGCTCCAGAGGAAACATAAGTTGGGTCAGTGTCAGTCGGCCTGAAGACTTCAAGTTTGAAAATGAAAAAAAAAACATCTGGCTTTGTAGCTCCTCATCTCTGCATGACGCCAGCAGTTTGAGGTTACGTTAGGCGCTGTTAGCATAACACATCCAACAGAGCTGTCAGTGGGTGACTTACATTGAGGGTAAAAGCTAGTCAGGTTTTGTAAAGAAAGAAGAATGCATGGAATAATAGAATCGTTATGCTGCGTCAGTTTTAATCCCTTTTTACAAACTGTCCATCATGAGCCTGACAGTTTTACAGGAGTGCAGTGCTAAATCAGTAGAGTACTCTTTTGAACTCTTCCCCCATTTTTTGGGATGGTTTGTCGAATTTCACACCTGAAAGTCTCAACCAAGGCCTGAACCAAGGTTCATGTCTTTGTTTCACTGTTTATATTTGATCCAGTTAGTGCACAAAAGAACTAACTGTTGTCATCATCTATGTGATCTGCGTCTCCTTATACCTGCAACTGACTGATGTTGGTGTGTTATCAATTCAATTCAATTAGTTTTCTCCAACCAACTCTTTATAAAGTCGTCAAACCAAATGTCAGTTAAACATCTAGTCTTCTCCTTCTCTCCCCATGTGTAACCATGACTTATCTTGTATTTCCTTTTTCTGGTTCTGACAAAAGCCTGCCAGAACTTCCTGTAACTGTTCCAACAGCGCGAACCATCCCAAAAAAATGCTTCCACACTAGAAACAAACTGACCCACTGTTAAATTTAATCCAGACTGAGAACACATCTTTTGGTCGGTCCAGGTTTGGCTGTTTTGTCTGGACTGTGGTCTGAGGGAAAGCTGTAATTTTGGGTCAGTTTAAATTGAAAGGTCCAAATATTTAGACCAAACACATTAGGTGTGAAAGCACCCTAAAACAAATATATAGATACTTTGGTTGTTAGACCCTTATAATAATTTTGGATGTGATGTGTTTCAAGATTTATTATACGGTTGGACTTTTGACTTAATTAATTATGTATAAATGAACATTCGTGAACATTTTTACTGCCATTCCTGCATAACCTTATATTATCTTGAGGCATATATGTAACCGGTGTCATGCCTTTGGTGTTCTGCGTTGTGTTCTGGCATTTATAATGATGAGCCAGGAGGCAGGACTGGATCTCAGTTACAACAAGGCTTATTCCTCAATTAAAATCACGCTAGAATGATACAAACAAGTAAATGGGAATGATTTGGTGGAATTCATAAGATAAATCTGCATTAATCTGTTACATATACACATGTTAAAAACTCTATGAATGAGAAATAAATGCATAACAGATATAAATCTTAAATTTGTGGATTTTCCTTCCATAGTATTTTATTTATTTGGTGACCTAATTAAAATCTCCTGTGACCCACCTGTGGGTCAAAACCCAGTCTGTGGGAGTGACTGTTGTGTTGTATACATAGGGAGACACTTCAACTTTAAGGTTATAGTTGCCTAATCTGCCAGGCATTTTTCTTGATTATTTTTATGACAGGAACTAAAGACTACAATCACCAGAAAGACCCGAGTCCAATCTGTCGAAGCATCTTTTACATTCATGTAACTTCCTATAGTGCAGCGGTCAATGAAAGACATAACCGTGGCGTCCCATGGGCAAAACAATGGATGGTAAAAATAACCCCTCAACAACACCAAACATACAGTGTGGAAAATTACTGTGTATGGTATCTGTTGCTCAATTAGTCTCAGGAGAAGAAGGAATTTCACTGGTGAGAAAGCTCGTGTGGCACGAGACGTTCAGGCCCCAACCCCCCGTCCTCCAACCCCAACCCTGCTGTATGAACACATAACTCTGAGAGGTTAGAGGAGGAGCTCCCACTGATTGATGGGGGCTGTGCGTGAGTGTGTGTGTGTGTGTGTGTGGCATCTGCCATAGCAATAGTGGTATCGGGGTCTTTGAGTTTACGGTCCCATGGTTTAAGACCCTCTATTACCCAAGACCAGTAATAAACTGATGGAAGTGGGTTATGGAAATACTGGTATCTGTTTCTGGAGGTCAAACATTATCCACATTTAATGGTCTGCTCATTCTTCAGGGCGGTCACATGACTCTGAAAAGTCACAACAATGTCACTCAGTCCACAATATGTGTGTGTGTCTCACGTGAGACGTCACCATGGCGATCATGCTGTGGAATGCAGTCACCAATCCTCACTAAGACGTCTGGGAGCGGTGTGTGTGAGTGTGTGTGTGTGAGTGCCAAAGGTTCATTGCTCCCTAATCACATGTCATTGTGGTGGTCTGCTCTCACGCCCCTCAGTTTAGCCAATCAAAAGCTGCGTATGAGACAATGTCATAGAAGTGAGCGGGAAGAACCTCCCACCACAACAATTCCAACATACATGTCCAACTTCCTCCAACACAACAACAATAACACCACTCACACACACACACAGTGTCTGTCAGCGGACCTGGGAGACATGGCTGACGTCAGGAAGTAGTAAATTTGTGTATTTAGGTCACTGAACAATAAGCTATGTCCTAAGATATCTATGGAAACACAATTCTTTGTTGTTATCAATAATAGTTAATGTCAAGTTCAATAACATTACATTGAGTTTCACTGACATTTTGTAATATAATGTGTGTTACTGAATTGTAATCCAAGTACATTATAGGAAAAGTGAGTAATGTGTTGCTATTACGTCTAATAAATCTGACAGTGTCTCATTGTGGTAAAACTGTCTAATAAAGAACATATTTTTAGTTGTTGTCTTATTCACTATAAAGTACAGCTTGTTAAGTTTTATTACTGCACTGTAAAATGATGTCTGACTGAAAAATGTTATTGTTTCATTCTCAGCAAAAGCTTGTGGTTCATGTGCTTATTTGTCTATTTTTTGTTATTGTGATATGTGATTTTGCATGCAAATAATTAAATTAGCATTTTAGAAATGGATTGAAACGTGTCCAAAATGTTGTCCGTTACAAAGGTCAGGAAGTAAAGGATTACATGTAATGGATTACATAATCAGATTACAAAAATATTTAACTATTATCAGCCCAGATTTCATTTGAGAAAATAAATAGATTTAACTTAGATTGTCCAGGATTACTGAAACTTTTCACAATAACAGAAGTTCTATTAAGTCATGAACAGAACTTCTGACATGAATTTTATTGGCAATGAAAATATTTTGAGATGTTTCAAGAAAAAAAAGAACTTACTTACTTACTTTTTTAGCATAAATTACAATATTTTCAATGTTTGATTTTGAGGTAATTCAAAATTAATCCAGAAATATTCATATTAGATTACACTTTTTCCATCCAATGTTTTATGTTACTAATTACAAAAATTGCCATGTAAATTGTATTCAGTAACTGACTACATTTCAAAGTAATCTGACAGCAAAGGGTAAGAAGGCTTTAAATGCAAGGACTGCTATTTGAGGAGTTCACTCATGTTTTGTTTTGGCCTCTCAAACCAAAACACTGCTTGAACAACAGGCCTGAAACAGGAGCTGCATAATTACTGCAACTCTGCGTCACACCAAGAGGAACAAAAAGAGGTTTAGACTTCTGTTGCCTCTTGACTGACCCTAATAATGAGCTAGACCACTACTATGTGTTTTTACACCTGCTTCATGTGCAGCTTCTACTTTTCTTCGTGCATGTTTGCTTCTTTTTCTCAGAAGCAGTTTTTTCTATCACCAGTGTCCGTGCAATAGAATTCAGGCTCACTGTACCTTATTCACCTCCTTCATGGGTCAAATAATTCAAACTGATGTGGAAACTGTGAGTGTGTGTGCGAGTGTTGAATGTGGCCTCTGGCGAGATCGTGTCATCAGAAGGCCGGGGAGTCCTGGGAGCCAGAGACGCAGCCGAGCTTTGATATATCAACAGAGGTTCACGCAGAGATTCACACAGAGAGGCCGAGAAGGAAAACATTATTTCACTTTCCAACTCTCATACTTTTCAACATGGACAGACTCATATCTGTTTCACGTTCCTGCTCCGCCTGCCATATACTCTGAACAAAAACGTTCAAATTTCTCTCGTCAAAAAGCTTTTAATGTTTTATTTGTAGCATCATTATTCTGTTCAACATATTCCAACATCCATAAACTCTGTCATATTATCATAAACAAAGTAATGAGCTTATTTTCTTGTTTGTTTTTGTATTTCATGTAATTCTAGTAATTGTTTGGGGTGATGGTTAAAATAGTTTTGTCTAAGATAAGCATTTTTAAAGAAGAGCATACATTTCATTTATTTATTTATTTTGCATTTTGAGAATAAAATTGAAATATTAACAATTAAGTTGAAATGTTGAGAATAAAGTTAAAATCAGAAAGAGTCCTGCTCCTTGTTTTCCTTTACTCGTGGCCCTAGAAATATGTTTTTGTCAAACGCTGAGTTCAAGTTAAATTTAGATTAAGGCTTTAGGTTAGATTAAGGTCGCAATTTGACCCACTAACCCATATTTTCCACTATTTTATTTCCCTTTAAGAAGCTTTAAGGTTGTTAAAATGATCATATTCCATAATGTCTGATCGTATCGTATCAGGTTGTTTGAAGTTTTAAATGTTTTCTAGACTCTTCAAACCCCAGACTCCAGATGAATTTTATGTTTATAATTCCATCAATATGTGGGTTTAAACAATATTTGGCTGCATAATTTGAGTTTGTTTTTAAATGGCACATAAATAAAGTGACAAAAGACATCTTGAAAATGGCATGAGTATCCAATATATCAAATAGAAGCTGTGCTGGAAAATTAAACAAGTTTGTGACCACGTTTGTTCATCAATGTGCTGTTTTATGGCCTGGACATATTGTTTTTCAATTCCCACAGTGCAGCACCTGAAGCCAAAACTGCTGATGACAGTTTTTTCAGGACCTCAGTGCAGAAATATGCACATCACTGAGCCACTGTATCTGTGTGTGTGTGTGTGTTACTTGCATGAGTGTATGTGTCACAGTGAGTCTGACTCACCAGCCTTGCCCTCCCAGGCGAGCCCCAGCACTCCGCTGTAGTCTCTGTTAGTGAGCAGGTAGGACAGACAGAAGTTGCCCCAGTTGTTCTCAGAGTACAAACTCAACAGTTTCTCAGGTCCGATGTACAGCGGGTACAAAGGATCGTTTTTATCCTCCTCCGTCATCACCTGGACAGAGACAGAGACTGCTTACTTAACAAACAGGGATACAAACAATTGCACACTAAGAAGGTTTGCTTTGCACTGCAGACATTTGAAGTAATTTTGGGGCTGAGAGTCTGTCCCAGTTTGACTTTAATTAACTGCATCAAAGGAGGTCACAGCATGTTTCTGGAGTAAGAATTTAATGTGTAAAATCCAGGATTACTGGTTGTATGGATTTATCAGAGACCTGAAGTGCGTCACTCTAAGATTTAGGGACAATCGTGCTGTTGTTTGAGCACAGGGGGATCTTACTCTGAGGGATTTCACTTTGAAGTTGATCAGCTTGATGCCGTCGAAGTCCACTTTGTCGAAGATGTCATTCACGGCTCGCATGTAGGAGGCAACCTGAGGGAAATGTGACAAAAACAGTCAATAACATATCTTGTTTCTGATTTTTTAGGTTCTGAGTGGTTGAGGTTGACGAAGCCCTGAGAACTCAACAAACTAGACAAAACACAAGCAAATTAAGAACATATCTTCTTCAGTTCAACACCACATAAACACATTGCCAATGCTGAGAATGCAACTAAAAACAGAAACACTTGCACACAAAAAAGTTTCCACAGGACACTAAAAACTGATGAAGATGCCAGGACACACAACTTGTTGCCATGGTTTGTGGGTCATCTGTGACTCACTCCTTCTTACTGAGGTTTTCTGTATTTGGTTGTGTTGTCTGGATTTGTCACTCATGTCTGTATTTTCAGGATTCAGAATTTGTAGTTCAAGGATTATTTTATCACATAATCATATTTCTCAGTATTTGAGTGGCATTGGTGTGCAAAATAGGTCACTGTCCAATAATAATGATAATAATAATAAAGGCCCAAGTGACTTTGGGCTCAATGACTCGCTCACCTATCACATTGTCTTGTTCATTTAGGTGTCTTTTCACATTTCACCTACCAATAAAATATGACTTTGCCTTCACACTAATCAATATATCCTCTCTTTCAACTTGCAACTTAACAAATGATCAAAATGATCAAACAAATTTACTTTTTGTCAGACAGAATATCAACCAGATTCAACAGTGAAATCCTGGTTGGCGCTCACTGAGGAGGTATATACTGCAGATACTTTTTGATGATATATCAGTGAGTACATACTGGAAGAAATGACTGCAAACATCAAGTTGAAAATATGGATTTAATAGAATCCTTCTCCAACTCTTGAAATAATTCACACATAAAGTGAAGCAGTATGACCTGCATATGTCACTGTTGTCTGATGTGCCGGTCAATATGTGTAGAGTACGTCTGAGGCAAACACTTCAACACAAGTTAGTTAATGATGTTACTGAGTACATGACATGTGAGCCGATTGTGCCTGTAGATTGAAATGAATCAGAAAAGAGTCTCAGTGATGGTGTAACTAAAGTTTTTAAAGTGAAAAAATATGTCCCTGCCATAAAACACCTGCTTCCAGAATGGAGTTTGGTTTAAGGGCTGAATTTCACAAAATCCGAAAACAACAGTTCTCCACAGTTGATTTAGCATTTTATCCTTTCAACAATGTACTTGACTCCCTCTGAACCCAACCAAGTTTAGGTCATGATTCTTAATTGAGGTGATCATGTGAGGTGATCTGTAAAGTGTTTTCAGTGTGGGTGGCAGAGTCGGTCACACATTCAGACAGGCACGTGCAAACCGGTCACGTGTGAAGGTCTGAGTCTATTCAGCAGGAGATGAACATACAGTAGAGCCTGCTGGGAACTTCCATAAATGTAAATATTGACACCTTGGTAGCAGGAGAGACTAAAACCAGGTCAGCTATGATTGACAACAGCATTTTGTCTATTTGCACTCAAAGATCACATCACGGCATCACTTACAGTATATTTTCTCACCCGGTGCAACAAAGGCCTGGCACTGAACCAGAGACAACAACAAGTGTATGTGTGCGTGTTTGACATGGAAAGAATCTGAGAGGACGGACAGCAGGAGGACAGCCAGAAAGAGCAACAACGAGGCCACAAAAGGACAGACTTACTTATTCATTTACTGATCTTGCTTTGACCACAAAGAGATTTAATTAAAAAAGCTCAAAAACGAAGGTGCAGCTTGTTCCAAACTGGATAATAATTAGATCGAATCAAACACATGTGCTCTTATACTTTTCATAGCAAACATGGAATGTAATATTAATCAGTGTTTATTGGTTTAAATTTAGAGGAAGACAGAATAATTAGGTTCAGGTTATGTAACAGGATTCCAATATCAGTATGTGGTTGAACTCAATATTAGGACAGCATCTCATGTGACCTCTGACGCCAGTGACAAGCACTTTGTCCAGACAGAGAAACTTGAACACAGACAGACTCTTAAATCACTGTTACTACTGAGGCAACACAGGCGCGCCAGCAGCTTTTTACCCATTGTGTCACTCAAATCAGAGTTCACCACAGGACAGCCAGCACTAAAATGTTTTTCATCAACTTGACATCAGTTAATTCATGTTTATGTCCCATTCTTTTTCAATTATAAGCCCACAGATCTGGAGTACCATGCACTCTGCTATTAATAATAAAATAATTCTAATAAAAACATGAACTGATTTTAACTGATTTGATTCTACATAATATGCATGCTCTCTTTTCCTTTCATTGTTCATAACCATCTCATTGTGTTTTACTCCCTAAAAGTCTAACCAGGAACAACAATGGCAACATGTATAGTCCCTGTCAAAAAAAATAAAATAAAATAAAAATAACCGAGAGCTCAAAAAGAATATTTCTCTGAAAATCAAACTGGTAGTTTTCCACCCACTGTTCTGAATGTTTTGCTGCTTTAATAAGGTCAAAGGTCACAAAGGTCAAGCGTGCAGGATGTGGGGTCCAATCATGTTGTTACTGCAGTTCTTTTAATAGAAAACTTCAACCACCTACTGCAGACATTCTCTTCATAGGCATCAAAGTGCCATCTCGTGGGCCACAGTGACAGTGGTTCTGCCAAGTAATTAATTAAAATGATCATTTTTTTGGTATTTTACAAAGCTAGTGGCTTCATATCTAATTATACAAATTAATTTAAAGCTACTACAAGGAGTTTTAAACTAGTTTGATCAATTTGATTGAACAAGACGATCAACAAGAAGACGGGCTATTTATTTCTAGATATTTGTTCTTAATGCCTGCCACGGGATTGAATTGTTTGTTAAATCAGATTAAATGAGCCTGTGTAGCCAGTTAAAAAGAGGCAGGAGAAAAATTTTTATATTTTATATTTTTATATTTTCTTTTTCTTTTTGATGTTATATTTTGTAGTTATGGCAGAGGAAACACTACTGTTTTTGTCCACAGCGGTGTCCAAAATCAACATAGTATGAACGTCCCTTGTAGTGGCTTGGAATCATGATGGCAGGCAGTGATGCTGCGCCAAAAGCATAGTGTGTTGAATGTGGTGAAATCGTGTCAGAACCCAGCTGATTGTTTATTATTTTTTGTTATGTTACATGTTTATTATATTTTTTTTCTCATTTATTTGGGAAGATGCTCCTCAAATTTTTTTAACAATCAGCAATGGCCCTTAAGTTATAGAAAGTGACCTGTATTTTACTACATCTGCAGCTTGTCCTTAAATGGCACCTGTAGAGTTGCTACGTTATCTGAAGGTGCATGCCAGAAATCTTAGTACATGTTCTGCCATGTGGACTGGCACCTGACATAGAGCCTTATTTAGTCATATGAATGTGATCCATGTGCCACCATGTTCTCAGAGACCAGGAAGGTTCTCTACCTCCTCCCTACTGCTGCCATACATGCCATGACAGTCGTGTGCATGTGTGCAGGCCCTGGCATGTGGCCCTTTATTCAGCTTCACACCAGCAGAAACAGCCCACTCCTTTATATAGTAGTTGAATATCTCAATAGTAAATATCACCTCCCTACACCTCAGAACAGATTGTATTTGCTTTCAGTCATTAGATGTTGATAATTATAGTAAAACCAGACCAAAGAAAAGCTTCAAATAAGTTTCAATCATGGTCAAAATGCTCCTTCAATCCAAGATTAACTAAGAAATATTTCACAAAGATCTTTGATAACAGAGTCAAACTGAGATCTCAAGCTGTGCTTATTAGGTCGGTTCAGGTAAATCTGTGGTTCTTAAACTGTGGGGTGGGCCTTCTGGTGGAGCCACTGCAGGCGGAGCGTAGATGACCAAAATATGGAATGAAACTAAGTTGAATGAATATGATTTATGCAGAAAAATTAAAATAAGTTTTACTAAAACTAGATAAACTATTTGACTGACATTTATTTAACTAAAAATCAACTTGGATCCTTAATTTAGTTGCTTCCCCTTCATTGCAAATAATTGATTATAAAAAATGTGGCGTGGGCTTCTAAAATGGAGCATGCCAGAGAAAGTTAGTGAACTGACTCCCCTGACTTACATGAAGAGAAATTCAGAAATTCAAGATTTTAGGACTGAGATATACATCAGGTGGACAAAATCTAAGACACTGGCTTTAGGGACAGGTTTGTAAACAAAGCGTGCTCTGCTCAGCCAACAGTCAAGGAAATCCTGTTGTATTTTGATGCTCCTGCTTGATTTTCCATTACACTACAAATGCTCTTGTGTATGCTGTTCTCTGGGGCCTGAAACATCAGGTGAGTCAGGTATCAGCAGCATCTAAATGCATCACTCTGAAGGTGGTGGCTCTTTTTGTGTTAATAGATGTAAGACAGAAAATCAGTACTTTACACGTTAGAAAGCTCCATTTTTAGCTTAAAAAATATTTTGTATTTCAGTTTTTTGTGCATCTTAAACCCTTTTGCAATAGAAGCCATTGATACTTAACTGAATGGTTAATGAAACCCACTCTTAAAGAGGCAGTTCACCACAAAATCAAAAATACATATTTTCCCCCTGGCCTGCAGTGCGATTTATATTTCTATACTGTCTTGGTGTGACTTGCAGAGTTTTGGAGATATTGGCCATAGCCACAGACCTTGTTGTGAGCAGTTTCATGTAGGAACTACTTTCTTTCTAATAAAAAGAGTATTTTCTACATAAAACTGCTCACAACAAGGTCTGTGGATTATCTTGAGTAACCTGGTCATGATCTTTGGTTTGGATTTGAACTAAAATGTATTTTTCAGCTCTTTGAGCACCAAAAGCCACATTCCATCAATCCCATTATATCAGAGAGAAGGCAGACATCTCTGCAGCCGATATCTCCAAAAATCTCTACTCACACCAAAACAATCTAGATGGATAAATAGCTCTACAGGCCAGACGAAAAATAACCATTCCTGATTTTGGGGTGAATTGTCCCTTTAAAGTATGCATCACATATGAAATATTGCAGAGTGAAACAAAGATAATTGATATTTACAGACAACAGATTTGAAGTATTCACCTGAGCCACAACAGCTTCCACAGACTTGAACCTCTTGTAGTAGAGGTGGTCAGCATGGAAGTGGAGCAGGCAGCTGGTCTTTGACTCGTCCACTGTTCTCCTCGACCGGCTCGCTGCTGCCTCCTGTGGATGAAAGCGCAGAGACACAAAAAAAGGAAGCAGTGCAGGTGAACAGATTGTGGAGGCAGATTTGAATCATGACATAACCTGCTAAATTAGTAAACAAACTGTCCTCATCTGCCCTCCTCATATCAAAACATGATGTCATTTAACCTAGGGTATAACTTGGATGTCGGCTCCCAGTGGGAGAAGGGATGTGTAGCCACAGGAACTCAACTTGGCTCCACTGGGAACATCTGTTCAGACCATTTCATGACCACAAGCTGGAAATGATCTTCACCGGCAGGTATGTTGATAAAAACGGATCTACATCAATGTCCCAACATCCATTGTTGACAATGAACATGGGAACCACCACCCAGTTGGTTAAAGGTTAGAAATAAAGATGGTACCCGAGGGGGAGATTAGCTAAATAGTTGTGCCAGATGTTTAATCCATTATATACCTGTTTTTATAATCACTTTACAAGACAATCAAGGTCATCTGGTGCATTTTCATCAACTACTGTAAATATTATCAGGGTGCAAAATACCCGGTGGCAATTAGGGAGTCCCCTCTACCTAGGGCTCTGATGTTATGCTGACAGACTCAAAGACTGCAATATATAAGGTTCAAGTGCGTTTAACCAAGTGTAACCATGATGTTGAAGCAGAAAAAACCCTCTGGTTTTCAGGTCGTATAGGATAACATTACATTTTCTAAACTACACAACATTTGGATTGCAGACTGTTTGCAGTAGTGTCAACTATGGAAGAAGAAGCCTTCAGATCAGAAACAACCACATATTCAACGGCAACATAAGATGACAATATTTTTCTCTCTTTAAATAAGTATTTTGTAATCTGAATCATGAATAGTAAGCTTTTACAAGACACTTTAGTGACACTTGGATTTTTCCAAAGACTCCCCCCAAAATATTGCTGTTGAGGGTCTCTGGGATCTCAAATGTCAATAAAGGGATCTCAGACCCTGCCATACCCCGTGTATTTCACACCATGACTACAATTCAGGCCCCTAAAGAAGCAGCTTTCAGCTTTATCTAGCCACCATGCTGTGTTTTCTGTATCTTACAGAGCCTCTCAGGCTCACGCAAAGATCCAGTAGAGAATAATGTGTCAGTGTCACGCTTCGCCTCACCAAGGCGTGTATGAAGGTGCAGTACCAGCAAGGGGGACAATAATGATGTGAGAAAAGGATGAACATTGAAATAAGAGTGAGAAAGTCCATGCGGGAAGAGGGCCAGGGTGTGTGGATGGTTAAAGCGATATTCCACTATGCGAGAATAAGCCATTTTATATGTACTCCCCACTATGCCGATGTGATGATAAGTGAAGATCTTCAGTTCACCAAACAATCCTGGAGTTTTAGGAGAAGCAGGGTAGCAGCCTCATCCAGTACAATGGCAGTGAATGGTGAGCACGGATAAAACGTTAAAAATAGCACACAAAACAAACACAAAATGTCTCCATCCTGCTTGTGTGGTGTAATCCAAGTGTCTGCGGCGACATTAAAAATTAACCGCAAAAGACGCCATTTTCGCCATGTTTTTAGCAGAAGTTGCACGTAGCCGGTAAGATGTAAACATGGCGTCGATCTCGCGAGACTTCGTATATATCCTAATGGCCACATGCCGAAGTCTCGCGAGATCGACGCCATGTTTACATCTTACCGGCTACATGCAACAGCTGATATTTCTGCTAAAAACATGGCGAAAATGGCGTCTTTGGCGGTTAATTTTTAATGTCGCGGCTTGCGGACACTTGGATTACACCACACAAGCAGGATGGAGACATTTTGTGTTTGTTTTGTGTGCTATTTTTAACGTTTTATCCGTGCTCACCATTCACTGCCATTGTACTGGATGAGGCTGCTACCCTGCTTCTCCTAAAACTCCAGGTGAAACCCAAGGTCCACACAATGGAAGGGGGGCAATTGAGACACATGCCCCCTCTAGGTGTTAACGACCACACAGTGGTTTAATACCTGAACTCCCAAGCCAGTCAGTCAGAACTGAAGAAGCCTCTTGGATGAGAGGCGAAACGTCTTCAAGAACTCTATGAAGTCCAGTTGCCTACAACAAACCTTGCTACGAATACCATGACCTGGATGACTGAGAACCTTCACAGACATACAACTCCAGGATTGTTTGGTGAACTGAAGATCTTCACCCATCATCACATCGGCATAGTGGTGAGTACATATAAAATGGCTTATTCTCGCATAGTGGAATATCGCTTTAAAACAGGCTTTTTGACCTATGAGATTGGGGTTTGATTCCTGTATGAGACAAATAGCCCACAATGATTGGTTTAAAGGTAGAGTCAGTAGAATCTGTCCAAGTTGTGTATAAACTCATCAGAACATCAAATATCAATGTCTTGGGTTAGTGAAATGTCCTGTGCACAGCAAAACAACGAGAAAAAATAATGTATCAGATACCAACATCACCGTACACTGGGTCATAAATCAGATTGAAAATGATTTTGTCTATATGAGCCTTTTTTAAAGAAAATGTTGTAGATTACATTTAAGGAAGTAGTTATTTTAACCTAAAACATGATGTTTAACCAAAGCTAATCAAGTAGTTTTGTGGCCTAAACCTAACCAAACTGTGACCATCACCTGATATGCTTCTCTGCAAATCTGAAAGTCTGACCAGACATATGTATGTATGATTGTTAACTTGAAAGCAAAATGAGAATGTGTGTACTTTTCACGCCTTGGCAAGGCAAAATGTGACATTGTCACAGTGGACTGTCAGGTCTATGTACAAGTCTATGTGCGCTTTGGTATGATCACCAAAGCATCTGCACCCTATTTATTTATTTATTTTGGTGTATTTCAACTGTGTTTTTGGACCACTTCTGTATATTTTTGTGTATTTTTTTCTTTCTATTTTAATGTACATGGCTGCTTTGACAAAGTAATTCTCTCTGGAGATTAAAAAAATCAATCTACACTGAGCTGCATACACTTTGTTTCTGTTACTGTCAAATCATTTTGCTAAAAGTAAATCCTGTTATTTGCTTTTGGTGATTCAACAAGCTAAATAAAAGTGACCAAATGAATCAATGAGCTCATAAATAAGGTCAATTGAAAGAGATGAATCACGCACACTAGTTCCTGAACTGTTTCTTAGTTTGGACTTAATTGGCTATAAATGGTATTGCAGAGGAGGATGTTTTAAGGGCGAGGACAGAAAAAGAAAGTAGGGCAGAGTGTGTGTTGGTGTTATTATTCACTGAGGTGATGTCTGGACTGTCCTACCTCATTGGGTCTGAGGCTTTGGGCGAGGACGTTTAGATGTTCTGCACCACAGAATCCACCAGGCCCAGTTCTCAGAGATGGTAGGACTACAAACACAAAGACAAACACAATCACTTTGATTCAGGTACAGAGTCTAAGTATTGATTTGTCACTCCTTCAGTCAAACACACACACACACTGATGCACAGAGTGAAACACAACCACACAAGCAAACACAGTCACCGGTAATTTTGTCCTTGAACATGTTCCATCAGTTGGCGAACTTTTTATTAGTCATCAATGACTCATCTTAACATGGGTGTACAGTGGCCCAAATAAATCAGTGTTCTCCAATCCAATCAACAAATTGTACAGATTGAATATGATGTTTGTTGCTCCTGCGTTGGAACAGGACATTGTGTAAGATAATCTCACAAATACACATGATCTGGATCAGGGATCACAGTTTGATCTTTGTGAAACTATTTGTTTGTGCTGAAATGTTTAGTTCAAATGTGCCGCGTTCTGTGTGTGCTTCTCTGGGAAACGGGAGCAATGATCGAGGAGGAAATGCTGACTGATTCGAGGGCTCCAGGGCTGAACAGAGGCCCTGAAACATGCCAAGAATTATAGATGGGATGTCTTTCAGGGTCCTGAGTGGGTATCCTGGGGCCTAGAATTTTAAATGTGCTTTGGTAAAATGTGCAGAATATTTGGCAAATAATGTCATTATCAGACAGGAGACCGTGTCAAATCAATACAGAGATCTTAATGAGGAGAGTTTGTGTTTTTTTATGATCTTTCCTGATATCTTTCCTGACATTTCAAGGTCTTGTGAATCACAGTGTCCAAGAAACAAAGTCAAGGTACTGGATCATGTGACTTCTCTTGTTTACTCAACAGATGCATAAGGTCACAGTTATTACTTTACAACCCCTGTTATAGAAGACATAATAGGATTGTTTCCTGGAGGCCAAGTTTAATGAAGCTCAGCGTAAGTTCAATCAGGAAGAGTATCTTTACACCTCTTTCGTCCATAACTGTCCTCTCTCTCCCTCTCTCTTTACCCAGTAATTCTCAATCAGCTATAATTTCTGCACAGAATTGTGGTGACCCTCCTCCACTCTGTTATCCTCCAGTCCTTCTAATCCAGGGCCCAGGTTGAGGTTGATTTTTTTTAAATCTTTCAATAGGCTTGATATCAGACATGAGTCTTGACATCATATCTGGAAGATCCAGTAAAATCAAGTAAAATACAGTCTTTGTGTATTCCGTGTGAATGTATGTGTAATACTATATAATATAATAAAGGCAAACTGATGACCAGAGTAATTAATCTGAACGATGTCGCCACATATCAGGTTGTAGTATTGAGGCAATCAAACAGAAAACATACATACATACAACCGAGTTCAGTGGTGGAAAATAAAGAGGGCACCAGCTGTATGTGGGGGGCACCAGAGCACATGGTGCCTTTACCATGTTTTTTTTCCACTGGAGGGATACTCTACAGGCCACTCTTGTTCTGGAAGTTTCTGCAATAAAGTAAATTCAAAGAAAACAATCCTTTCATCTTCATGTGCTTCATCTGCTTAATGGATCAACATCTCATAATGAAGCTTATCTTTCTCTCTTTTCTCTTTGCCAATTTATCCGTGTGAGAAGAAAAGGCCCAAGGGAGGATACTTTAATTTTAATGATCTCTGCATACCTGAGGTCAAACTGACCTGCACTCAGAGGAGATGAGACCACACTTCAGCATTGTATGGTATATAATTAATATATGAACATAATATGTAAATATGGGCTAATGTGAGCTGTAAATATTGGAAGGACATCTGAGAGGGCACTTTTCTACAGCTGCACCATATAAGCACTTTTGCAGGGGGGCACCAGGCGGGGCGATCTCTGAGTCCACCAGAGACTGTTCGGCCTATTGTTTGTGGTCTCACATGATATGGTTAAATTCATATACTGGAAACATGCCAGGTGGCCTCAAGTTAAAGCTATGCTTAACATTTTAACTATTTCCTATACAGAACAATTCAAAACTAAAAGTGCTGAAATCGGCAGTGACCAGCACGTCCAGCAGCTACCAGGGACAGAAGCTCCCTCACATTCTCAGACACTCTATAAATAGAGGACACACATTTGGAAATCAGCACTGTGGTCTCGAGTGGGAGCCACAGGGGCAGCCTGTGGAAAACGCCGTGATAGGTGCTGGTTTGATTTCACTGAAACAACATAATCATGTGCCATTTGCGACACCTCTGGGACCCGCTGCCTCCTTCAAATTGATGCAATACTGATGGGATTGCAGACATGGGAGGCATTGCATTTGCATAAATTGGCCCATCTTGTCGCACAGGCAAAGACTCAAAATTCCACAAAAATGCAAAGAGCCAAAAAGGACCTCATTGCAACAGAGTGCATCAGGTTTATGGTCAGGGACTGTGGGGGATCTTTATGTGAATATGGAGGAAAGCGTGCAATGTAAAGTCATGTAAAACTGCTGCAGAATGTTCCACAGTAATGCAAAATAATCAATGTAAGAGTTTTCAGTATGGTTATTAACAAATTCCTGTGGTTTCAGATGCATTCTAATGTACAGACTAAAATTAAAGTACTGAAAATAAACTATTTAGGATACATTAATATCAACAAAAAATGATCTGTTACAGTAGAGTCACATGACATAATAATCATATTCACATGTCGTTTGCTGCAGTGAGAGTGACAGAATCAGGATGTTTTGCCAGATAACTGGTGACCCATAAGAACTTCAAGGGGGTAATACTCAGCATGTGCATGTGTATCTACAGTATGTGTGTGCATGTGTGTGTGTGTGTGTGTGTGTGTGTGTGTGTGTGTGTGTGTGTGTGTGTGTGTGTGTGCATGTGGGAACACTGTCCCATGCAATACAACATCTCCCTGGATCAGTCATGGGCCTACAGTGAGGGACAGGCAACACATGATTGGATCACACCATCCTACGAAAGTCCTCCAGCCAATCACAAACCTGTAATTCGTTCTGTATACATGGCATGAGTGGGGGTGGGACGTGAGGGTGGGTGGAGGTGGCTGTGGAGGCCTAAATGCCCGGGTGTCGACATGCTGACGGAATTATTTCCAGACCTTTCTACTTGCCCATGTTCTGTCTCTCAGTTTGTTTCTGTGGCTCTTCATTCTCCACCATACTGTAGGAAATACATGTTCCTGGAATGTGTTGCCAAAGTTGCACAAGATTGTTAATTGTTCTTATTAGTTTGCAATTAAAAGAAAATATCTGACTCAGCCTGGTCAGAGTGATGTGAATCTCATGCACTGCTGAACTATGAGTGCGAGACTTCCCTGGAAAAGAGGACATTTCCCAAATGAAAAATTGGTGTTAAATTTCAGTCCAGACTCACATTCCTAGCAGCTGTTGGAAACTCATTCTACTGTTAAGAGTAATGCAGAAAACCTATGCCAGAACCTCTTGAATCTTGTTCCAACTTTGAGTATATAATAGTTACAGTATGTTTGAGACTTGTGCCCTTGGGTGTAATAAATATACTGAAGATTGCTGCATTGTGGTTAGGGAGTTTAATGTCTTGGGGGCTGGTAAGATACTGGCTAAAAAAGGCATTGATTGTTAAAATGCCCTTTTTTAAATCATGGTGTGTCAGTGCTACAATGGGACATTTACATTTTTGCCCTGAAGTGATGGCAAAGTTCCCCACGAATGACCTTTTTGGTCAGTCCAAGTGTCCTCCAGTGCCCCTCACTGGCCCAGCTGCTCCTGTGGTCAGTCTAAGTGCCCTTAAGTGCCCCATTAGTTGGCTAAAGTGCAAAATAACCCTGAATCTAAATATAACTATAACACTAAACTCTGTGTGTTTCTCTCTGCCAGTAAGAGAGTCAGTTTACACTACTGCCCAAGAGCACATGTCCACTGGTTGCATTAAACCTCTGATTAGTTATTCAGTGGCCTTCCTAAACACACGGCCCTAGAGTTCTTACAAATAGCATGAGTCAAACATTCTGTGGGAGAGTTTCTGCCTAGTTGTCCAGATTGTATGCCTTATGTAGTCCAGATATCCTTCCTCATCCTCCCACAGCTGATGAATCCTCGATACAGCTGAAGCTGCTTTCCACATCGCATGATCCTGTATGACTGTAACTCCCAGGAACAATCACATTCTCTTGAAAATATATTTCAGTCCACAATTTTCTTTATATGATAGTCAAAAAGTTTTTCCTTACAATTATCAGAATAACGTAAAAGACATGCAGTGTTTCTGAGCAGTATACAGAACAACTGTAACAGCTGTTTCTTTAGCACTAATGCAAAAAACTGATAACCTTAAGACACTGATGCAACACAGAAGGTTCAGCCAGTGTTCCACAGAGATATTTCTCAAATCCTCCAGGCTTGTACAACATAATTGGGCAATGAATATTATGAGGAAATTGATGTTTAACGAATCAATTACATAATTGTTAAAGTGAGGATTTAGCAGATTTGCATGTGTGTGCAATCTTAATGAAAGTTTTAGAGAAGGTTTACATGCAACATGCTGTGAAAAAATGTTCAAGGACGATGCAAAGTGATCACAAACAGATTCACTTTCAGTTTGAAGCAACTATTAATGGCCCTGGAGTTAAACATTAAGAAATCTTCAGTGTTATTACCATGGATTTATCTCAGGGAAGTATGAGGTTAATAGTTACCCATCTTTCATAATGAAACTTAAAAGAGAATGTCCTATGAACGAGGATGTAACTACAGTGTAGCTGCACACACACAACCACACACACTGTCCATGTGCACTAGCCTGGGAACCAGACAAATCTGCAAGCTCATATTTCATTTGCTATGACAGATACGTCTGGCCACCCTCCTGTTAATACAGATTTCCACCAGCCCTGGATCTCATCAGGCCAATCACAACTGTTTATTTAAGTTAGGGCTGGTTTGATATGATGACTGGCAGAGGAGCATCAACACTGTTATCAGATTTGAAAAGTCACATGTTTCGTTCGAGTGCAATGCACCAGGCTCATGATATAATTTGAGAGAGTTTGTGGCCAAGACACCATTTTCTCCTGTTTAAAAATGGACCAATCGTCGCATAAACTTGCATGTATCACTCAGCACTGTGTCACACTATTAGCACTACTACTGTTTGTTATTCAATGTGATGACCTTAATTTTTCAGAAGCGTTTCATTTTCAAGCAGATCGAGCAGGTGGGGACAGTGACCAGGTGTCCTGATGTCATTGCATTGTATTTGCAAAATGACTGCCTTTGGTTGTGCCCTGTGTCCCAGATCTGAGAGACCTCCTGACATCCCAGGGGACAGAAAGCACCTCATATAACCTTTGTTGCCCCCAGACGACGACAACCGCAGGAAGTGGAAATGCACACAGGAGCAGACTTGTTTCATCAGCCTCTCATGTCCTCATTTACCACTTGAATGGAAGAATTGATTGTTTATTGAATTATCATATGCCAGATCTTTGACAGTTTCCTGCAGATATGCAGACCTGTGAATGAAAGGACAGGATGTTGTCAGACGCGACGCTATCTAATGTAAATGTTGCTACAGTTGTGAAAGGGGTTTAAGAAATGGCGGGAGGAGCAGGGAAGAAGGCAGCCATGGAGTCTGTGTGGACTTACGAACAAACACAGGGGGGTTTGGCATGGTCTGCATGTTTCCAGTAAAATGCTTTCTTGGAAATAATCCTTTACTGATGTCGATGTGCACACGCAGCCAGAGAAACGAACACACATACACACACGCACACTCATTGACACACACACACACACACACACACACACACACACACACACACACACTCACACACACACGCATACGCACACTCATTGACACACACAAAGCATTTTGACATCTCTCAGTGATGATTGCCATCTGGCCAAATAATAAGCCGACATGATGGTAAGCCAGCTAAAAGTTCGTTTTAATTTGTTGTCGTAGAAACTGTCTCCAAGGTCTTCAAACCCTGTAAGATCCTCGACATGTTCGTCTTCTCTTTTCTTTTCTCCTTTCCCTTTAGAAATACTTCTCCTGAATCTCCTGTACTGTACCCCTTCCTTCTCTTTCACCCCCTTCCTCCACATCCTCCTCCTCCTTCTTCAAAAGTCACCCCATCTCTGGTTCATCTTTTCCTTGGCCTGTGGCCAGGAAAGGTTCCAGCACCCCCTCAGAGCCTGAAATAGGTTCTGCTGTTACATTATAAGCCCACTCTTACTACGAGTTAAGGGTAAAGACAGTCCATTGACCCCAAGTAACCTTTGCTCATACTAGAGCTTGAAGCCACTGATACTGTACAGATACTATACGAGAAAAGAGCAATGAGGATTAATAACAGTTGCTGTAGTTGTTTGTCTTTGTGTAAGACTGCCAGGAGGGCCGTGAATCAAACTGTTTGGGGAGATCCACTGTAGCAAGGAATTTCTTTTTGTGCTCTTGCCACAACCACCAAATGGCCAGGAAAAGCAGCTGAGGTCATGGGGTGTCATTTGGACAATTTCAGTCTGCAGATGCACAAGCTGCAGAGTCTCTGTTTTTCATCCTGGACACTTAGGGCAGTTAGAAGTTACTACAGAGCCAATAGAAGCTTAAAGGCATACTACACAGGATTTTCCCTATAAAACAGTGTATAGACTCATATAAAAATAATCCTTTTAAATCATCACTTATGACCCAACAGAAGTGTGTGGTGGTGTCTGTACCTGCAGAGAGCCTGACCTCTGTCTATATTTTCTTATTTACTCTTATTTGCTGTGTTCAGGATGTTTCTGGCCTTCAGCCTGTTTGGCAGTGTTGTGTAGGCCCTAGCCAATACAGCTTGTTTTGAGGTCAGGACTCTAGTGTTGTGGTACTTGAGATTGGTCTTGGTCTTGACACTTGTCTCAAGACCACTTTTTAAAAGGTTTCAGTCTTGTCTCTGTCTCAGCTGCAAACCACAGAGATTCAGTTAGATGCTACAAAAGAACTGCGAGCTGAACACACAGAGACTTTTTAAAATGTCTTCCCCTATGAGTTGAGTTTTGCAACACACACTGGTTTGAGGAGGAAAAGGGAACTTGCTTGGAGATAGTCCAGAGATAGTCCATTGTGGGCACGACTCGGCACAGCTTGGTGCAGTGTAAGTGGTAATGGAAATAATGATCAGAGTAAAATGGTTTGACTTGTCATGGCCACAAGAGACAATGGCAAAACACCATTTATGTCTCTCTCCCTCTCCTTTGTTCGTTCGTTGAGCCAAGAATAAACTTTGACTAACGTGTCTACAAACAAGCATATTTTACCTTTAGAAATATTCGCTGAGAAGACATTTTCTGTTGACTTGTTTCCTAAAGTTTAAAATGGAAGGTATCATCTTACCCATGTCATCCTCGTGGTAGATTATAGAGTGGTGATCTGTTTGGCTGCTGGTGTATCTATGTGATGGCTCTATGTGGTAAGTCCCATTGTTTGTATGGATGGTTCCCTCAAACTGACCCTGTAACACAGAGCCATGGCAGGCTGAACCATGTTCACCTGCAAGAACAGATCAAAAAAGGTAACATGTCAGAGAGGTGAAAAGGAACAGAGATAACTGAGAAACAGACAGAGACAGAAAGCATTAATAGATAAGATACTGACAGAAACCTGAAGATTAGAAGCAGCGTTCAGACATCAGAGAGATACAGGAGGAGAGATACGAGGCAATCAGTGCAGTTCAGTAAATTTTCCTTCTTTTTCTGTTTTTCAGATTTCAGTAATCAGGAATGCTTTGCCACAAATAGATGTTTATCCAGATGTTTTATCCAGATGTTTTATCCAAACTATAAAGACTATAAATAAATGTTGGTTTGACCTGATTAGCTTTGATGCCAGTATATTAATTTAGACTTGAATTGCAGGAAAACGCTTCCCAGCCCGGTCATACCCACCCTCCAGTGTTCCTGAATATATGTGGGAGAGGTCAGCTGATGTGGAACCATTTTCACTGACCACCGTGAAATTTTCTGAAAATGCCGCAGAGTTGCGTTTCAAATGCAGACGGAAAGTTCTGAGGAAAAACAAAAGCACAAACAGCTCACAGATGTGGTCAAAGCTTTGTAGTGTAGTGGAAGGTATGTAGATCTATCAGCAGCAGGCAAATATGAACATTTAACAGTTAGCGTGTGTTCTTGGTTTTGGAAAGGGAACAAAGAGTGTGTTCAAATAGAAGAAAACAATTGCCACAGTTAGAGAAATTGTGACATTACCTGTGGAAAGCAGTGAAGTCCAGCTGCAGTGTATACTCCTGAGGTTGTGTGGCTCTCCTGGCTCTCAGGTGCTTCCTGTGAAGATCCTCCCTGTCGTACGACAGGCCCTCATAATACTTTATATATGGACTGATGCCACTCAGAGCTCCTGGCAAGAAGGAGGATATTCCAGTCACTCCACAGAGCTTAAACACTTCACAGGGAAACCAGACAAGGATTCCAACTATAACCTTCTATAGTATGCTAGTACTGTATCATACCAAAGTGTGTAATAGTCCTGTGGGTACTGTCAAGTATTGCTTTGCCTAGTTTGTGGTCAAGTTAGATATACATACGCAAATATCCAATTAAACCTCAAAATAAAGCTGAGAAACATTTCAGGTGACGATCACGGTTTAGTTAGGTTGGTTACATTTAGGAAAATATCATGAGTTTAAAAAACTACTTTCTTAAAATATTGAACATTTACTATTGGTCTCACAGGAGAACCAAACACAGGTATCCCATGTGAAAGTCCTGTGATTTATCCACCGATCCAACCAGGCCTGAACCTGAAATGAGAAAGTCAATGCAAACATTCTCGTTCTTTATACTGCATCCAAATTTGGACAAATTGCATACTTTTCATGCCTAGGTGACACAAAACACACTGCACAACTTTTGTTCAGGCTTTAATTTATAAGCTACTAAAATCAGAGTGATGAAAGATTGAGAGAAGAATCGAGGAAGCTTTTTTGACTTCTTTTTTCATTTTTCCTCACCAAGGTATTGTTGTCATGATGTTGTCAATTTAGAGATAAACACATCCAAGAAAATGTCAAGACTGACTAGTATGAACAAGCTATTTGATTTTCACTGGTTATTTTTTTCCACGCATTTTATGTATATCAACACTGCACTTGCAACGGCACTAAATGTTATTCAAATATATCATTAATGGTCACAAAATTTACATGATACTGAAAACAAAACAAAACAATATTACATTTATAATTTATTTGTAGTAATACAAAAAATACTAGCACAAATCAATAATGACAAATTCACTAATTGCAGCCTACATTATAGTCAATGTGTTACTTTGTAGTGCTGAGTTAGGCTACTTATTTTACTTTAAACAAACTAGTGTTGTTCCGTTTACACACACAAACTTGGTGTAAATGTTAAAAACAGAACATTTGAAAGCTTTATTGAACTGTCATTGTGTTTTATTTTTGTTTATCTGTTACAAACTCGTGTTCAGATTGGTGACCACATTCATGCTTTCAGTGGAAAACCAATAAACTCAACAATGATTTTGGACTCTTGGCACCATTCAGAACAAATTTTGACCACCCTTATACTGTATGACTGATGTATCATCGACTGAGTGTTAATTGTGAAAGTGCTGGCTAACTGAAAGAAGCCTGGGGAAAGGCTTGTGCTGTCCTGTACAAGGTGTTATTACCCACTTACTGTTGCCCCACCTGAGTGAATCACACTTACCTAAACCCTTCATAAGCGGGTGTACCCCATTAATCGCAGCTAAGAAAGTCAAACGCTATGTCTACATCACAGGCAGGATTTGTATGAGGACTCCTGTTTGCAGCATTCCTGAGAGGACAGGTTGAGACATGTCTGAGCCCAGCAGAGGCCAGTCCACCACAAGAGCCGAAAACTGCATATTCAAACACACACATGCACACACTGACACTCACATACACACACACACGGCTATACAACCACAAAGAACTACACATACTTATTCAAGGTGCAGTGTGAATAGCCTAAATACACACACAAACACACACACACACACACACACACACACACACACACACACACACACACACACACACACACATTAATCTGCACCTTCCAGTACCTGTAATCCATTCACGGCAGTCGAACAACAGTAGCAGCAGCAGCCAGTAGTGTTGGACCCCCATGGTGTCCTTATTGGTGTGTTTTTGTTTTCCTCCCTTTCACAATTTTTTCTTTTTCCTCCTTCGCTCACACCAGTCTGTCTTTTTCATCCTTTCTGTCTTTACCTCTCTCCTCACCAGCCTCGTACATGTGGTCTTCCTACACTGGAATGTAGCTAACTAGAGAGTTCAAGTCAGAACTCAGCATGTATACGAACAGTGACACGGTGGAGAGGCATATTCAGACTTGTTTGCAACAAATGCTAAGAGTTATCTGCACAATTAAAGGAGGGATTTCAAAGACAGTTGTCAGGCTCCACTTGGAGTGTAACTTTAAATAAATGAGTGATCTGAAGTATTATATCCCCATTTGCTCAAAATGTTGCTCAGTGTCACAGTGTAACACAGTTGTGTGGGCAATAAGGCAAACAGAATACTGATGAAAGACTGTTTTTTATGTTTTTCATGGATAAAAACTTGTTAACAAGACTTCTCATCATAATCACTCACAGTTGAGTATAATTGTCCTTCTGTTGGTGAGTCTGGTCATTTGTGTGTTGTCAGGCGCTGTGGAGGTTGATCCTTGATCCACAGGTTCTGTTGCAACAGGGGCATTAGTAGATGTTTGTCGTGGTAGTGGGAGGTGGAGGAGCTGTTTTGGTGGTGGATCTCTCCTTTCTCTGTTGCCCCTTTTCGTCTTTGCTCCATTGTTTTCTGTTGAGAGCTACCTCATCCCAGTTGTTGTTGTGGGTTTTAATGTCATCCTTGTACAGCTTTTCCTGCCCCCCTTGAGTGTGTTGCCCTTCCTTCAGTTGGCCACACAGCATTTGTTTTTGAAGGCAGATATTTGGCATGCGTGTAACATGTTTTGTCCATCTTAACTAGTGGCGGGTCATAGTTGAGATGATTGGAACCAGTAACAAATTACATTTTTAATTTACTGATCAATTTCATTTTGAGACATTTTACTCAAAACCACAAATATTAACCTCAAGGTGTTGCTTAAGGAAAATTCAGTAGTATTCAGTCGGTCAGATCCATTAATGTCTGTACCAAATTTCATGGCAATAACTTTTAAGATCAAACTGTTGGAACACCAAAAGAGTTGCCAGATATTTCACTAGAGCCATGTGTGGCTGAAAAGAACGTACATTAGCATGCCATTGAAAATAAATGCCATATTTTAAGCAATGATCAGTTTTCTCAAAGGGAAATGCCTCCCACAGGTCTTATTATAGACCTTTGTATGCTAGAGAAAGTGCTAAATATGTCCAAAATATGAGAAGGAAAAATCATCTGTATGACTCACACTGTGTCAAAGGTATTTTGTGGGCTCATTCTACACAAAGTGTGACAGTTTTAGGTGATTTTGAGGAACAATAATCTTTCAAGAGGAAATGAGACACTGTTTGACCTGGAAATGAGGTCAATGAAAACAAAGGTTTTATTGCTTTTTAAAAAAAAAATCCACCTCTTTGATGATGTACTTACACATGGATGAAAAGCAACGAGTTTGCAACAGTTTCTGAACATGAATATCTGCTTATCTATATAAATGTGTTTCCACTTCACAGTTTAATAAAATGCGCTGTGTTGCATCACAAATGGACACCAGCTGAGAAATGTATATATTTCCTGCAGGATTACAGGATAATGTGCTGCAGCAGTTCATATTCAGTAACATATTTTTCAGATAGCTACAGTAAAGATTCAGCAGAGAGAGAGAGACAGAGAGAGAGATAGAGAGAGAAAAAGCTGAAGCTCTGCCAACAGCATCACCACAGCAAACTGTTGCTCCACATGCGCCCAATTACTCACTGAGCTGCACCAAATCACTGCAGCTTCCCTTGTAAAATTATCGAAATCATAAATAACTCAAGCAGTTGTCTCAGGCGAAGAGCCTTAAAAATCTTTATCCTGCTGTCAAACCTAAGATGAAAGGCTTTACAAAGATATTTACAGACAAGCACCAAACCAGCACCAAATGTCGTTGACTTGTAGATGTTTCCTGAAATCATTAAAGGCTTGTCTCAGTGCGTGCTGATAGTTTAGGACTTTGCGCTGCAAGCAAATCATGTTGGAAACCTGATACTAGTACACCACATTGACTGCATGGACACAGACGAAAAGACAACCTTTATTCTACACTGACATTTTATGATAAGACTAAACACCATAACTATGTTACAGAGTTAATGATTTATATACCGAAGAGTTAAATTTGCAGCCCTGAAAACTCACCAGAACACCAGCAACTTTATGCAGCATGATGTTCAAAATCAGTCTGTGTTTACATAATTAACTCAATGAGTTCTGTTTGATTTCTGGAGAAATCTGTTGATCTTCAGCCCTGAGGGTTTACAGCTCTGTCTGTGCACTCTGATCTTTTGAGCAGGCTTTAGGGGGCTGATATTGATGTGTCAAATGACCTGACTGTCGTTGAGAAGATGACATAACATCCTCATATATTACATGTCTTGTCATGTCTTAGCTGGACCACGTCCAGCTGGATAAACCTGATAGGTGTCACCCTTGGGGCAGCTACAAACAGGTTCTTGTTGATGCTACTACAGACAAAATGCTACACCAGTACAGGTCAATGTTTTACAGCCCGCTCTGGAGCTTAACCTCCCCCATCCTTTAATCATCCACTGACCGCCTCCTCCAGAAACCTCCCGCTTCACATGATTGGCTGGGAAGGGATCACCCGGATCGGAGTCATGACATCACAGAGGTTATACACCCACGACCACAGGCTCGCACACACACACACACACACACACACACGGAAGTTGTCTACTGGCAGCTGCACCATGAATAAAAGGAAGTGTAACTTAACATCTTCATGTGTCCCTCAGGTTGTCAGTTTTAAGCATTTTTAATGCATTTTTAACAAGGATTAATTTTTAACCCAGATTCAGTCACGGTTTAACGTTAATTTATGTTGGACCAAACTTTTAAACTAGTTTAAAATGAAAAAAGTCAAACCACTCGTTAAAGCTCAGTTTAGTTTCTATCCTAAACCTAGACTAAATTTAATTCTGTTGCACCAAAACCTTAAACTCCAATTTAAAATCTGATCCAGTATTAACTTTAAACTTACACTTAAGGAGGTTTAACTTTTAAACTGAGCCATCATGAGTAGGCTAACTAGGCTAACCAACTGTCAAGCTAATGCTAGCTACCAAACAATGTAACGTTTTGTTAACTGTTAGCAAGCTAGCAAACTTTTTTCTTTTAACTTTTCAGTTAGCTAGCAAACAATACACCATTTTTTATTTGTTTGTTTTTAGGGTAGCAAATATAACTTTTGTCTTTTAACTTTTTAGCCAACTCCAACCCACCGTTTTGTACATATAGGTCCTAAAAGCACTCAAATTTACTATTTATTTATTTTAATTAGGGTAAGCAAACATCTACATTGACATAGCTTCATTAAATTTCAGTTTACATCACTAACCTTGGATTTAAGATTAGCTTTTAATTGTATAGAGCTCTGCTTGATTTTAATCTTGATTTACTCATTTTAAACCCAGTTTTGCTAAACTCTGATTAGAACTAATCTTAGATTGAATGAATCTTTGTTGCTGCAAACTAGTCTTAGAGGTTTGAGTATGGAACATCTAAAAACTCCATAGAAATATAATGAAAATGTCAAAGTAGCGACTGAAATTGAACACTTGTAAAACTTCTGCTCCTCCTTGTGCAACCTTCTCTTCTCCTGTAATTACCCTTATTTTTGAAGCATAAAGAGGTTACTTTAGGTTGTTGACTTCAGGTGACTGAAACAGGCTTTTTCTTGCAAAATGTGACTTCATCTCAGCATTTCATGTCAGGCTCAAGGTTGCTCTGCCTCACTTGAGCACATTTTAAAGGGCTTCAGTGCCAGAATCCAGAGGAAACATTCAGAAGTGAAATGCTCCTTTCCCAAGCGTTTTCTCAGTTCTTGTTACATGAAAGGCAAACTTGTGTATTCTAGTGGAGAAAAATGAAAAAGAAATTATTCTCAGGCTTTAATACTGTAACTCATCCTGTCAGTTCTAGGCACAAGTCCACATTTCATTCACTGCTCTGCATTCAAGATCCATGTTCATTTCACCTTTCAGGGTTTTACAGGATGTGAAGTTCTCATGTGGTTTCCTCACTGCTTGACTGAAATGTTTTCATGGGAGTTTCTGGTTGCCTTTGAGGCTAATTCAATCCAACACTACACATGACATCCAATCTGACCCTACAAATGTCTGGTATTTAGTGCCAGACAAAGGATCATGGGATAATTGGAGCGACTGCAGGCCCTTAACAGGTTTCTTTGGTTCTCGGAGGGTTCATAGGCTATGGGAATTATCAAATCACATCATTCTGCTGACATAGCCAAATGTTAACCCCTTCACAGACCTGACCCATTTCACAAAGGGCTGCGGCCTTCCCTTTCTTCATGCCCGGGCACCACACAATATCCAGTCTGTGTCACACTCCAATAATGAGTGCATTGTATTCAAGGCGTTGACACAGAGCTTAGATGAGGGGACAGGCAAGCTGCAATCCATCTCTGTCTCTTTATTAATGCATCTGATGCATCTGATCTGCTTTTGCCTGGACCCTGATAGTTGAGTGTCTCACCAGAACAAGCGCATGTTTTTCCATCATGTTAATCAATGCATACAGTTTGCAGTGGCCACTTTTACACTTAATGCAAGTGACATGAAGAATAGAGTTCTTGAAAAGCACAGTGTCAGAATATTTCAGCATGGCTCCATATTGTAGCTTCAAACATTTTTTTAAAGAGCTGATTTAACCTAAGTGTTTGAGATTGAAAATGTTGAAATGTTGCTTAATGGTTCTATGCAATATAATAATATAATACAGTTTGGCACCCCCGTATCACACCTTGCATGTTGTTCCTGAGTTGTAACCTATATTTAGGCACTGTTTCATTTTATTAAATGAAGAAATGAGTGAGAGAAGAGATATAAACTGCACATTTGCAAATGCATCATGGCTGCCTTGCATATCCGGCGTCCATTTGGATCGATGGTTGGACATGTTCCCAGAAATTAACGCAAGACATACATGAAAGCAAACTCGTGGTTAACAAGCAAGTACTGTATATCTCCAGCCTAAGGTGGAAGATAACAGTAGAAAACTACTGCTCATAGGTGATATTATGTAAATTATGCTTGCATTCTTAGATTCAGATTTGTTTTGTCTTTCATTTATTTAGTATACATACATTTATTTTATATTTGTAATTTTTATTAAATTCATTGATTTATTTCCTTTATTCTCCTTTCTTTTTTAATTTATTCATTCCATATTTATTACAATTCATCTGTTACCTCTGAATGTACATGAATATAATTTTATAATTCTTTCATATAAATGAAAATGAACATTGACACAATTTCCTTTGGCACAATAAAACATATTTGAAACAAAAATATGTCAGTTATGTGATACAATGAAGAAGATGTATCACCTTGTGTGTTAAAAAGTCTGGAAGTTTTTGTTTTTTGCAAAAGTTGGAAGGGTTAGTGGCTTGTTGTAGACAACAGAAGAGATTGTTAAATCATTTGAAGGTGGTTTTTATCAGATTTGTCACAGTAACTGTCACACAGGTACAATCTCTCAGTTCAGGAGAAGACAGGAGGTCAGTTGTCCTGCAGAAGTCAGTTCACTTGCAATGCAATGCTTCCCCCTAGAGAGGCCTTTTAAAAATGAAGTATAACAACCACTGAACTGCTTGGATTATTTACTCATTATGCAGCTTTTCCCCCTTTTTTTCATTGCTATGAATGAATAATATGGATGATGGTATGAGTGGTCAAAATCAGAACGGATTGGGAAACAGTGACAATCATTGATGAAATGGACAGCGCTCTTAATACTGTGCAAATATCTGCCTGAAGTAATGTTTGTTTATTTCAAAATGATCGTGTCAAATGCTGAATACAACTCTACCTCAGATCTCTCAATATCTCACTCGACTGTGAAGACTCTGAAAAGATTTTAAAGACCTAGCTCACAACCTCATCTTGTATAAATCTTACTTTTTGTCATCTTGGGCTCAAGGTCTTGACGTCAACTCCAACCCAAAACAACAGACGAGGTCTTTAGGACACAAGATTACAGAACAACTGCAGGGACTATCAGCAGAGATAGGGACAGCCTGTGCCCTTTTAACTAACACCAGGATAAACTGTATTTGGTATGGATCTAAAGTTAAAACAAAATACTTTTATTCAAACACATCCATTAACCTTGACATATTTAGGGGTGCAGCACGATCAGTGTCCTGCTGAAAGATCTGACTGTGAAAAAACACAATTTTATCTGAGTCCTTAGAGATTTCCCACATTAAAATCCACAATTCTACCTTTTCAAATTAATACAAGTACTGTAGTTTTGTAAAAAAAAAAAAAAAAAAAAAAAATAAAAAACATTC
>JAJHUR010135011.1:219562-255546 GCA_027495735.1 Lutjanus campechanus
AGGAAATTATAAAAAAAAAAAAAAAAAAAAAAAAAAGCATAAAGCATAATAGTAGTAATAATTTCGACATGTGTGTACTATTTGGTTTATTTGTCTATTTACAAATGAAAAAAACAGTTTGCCATTATGCAATAATACGTCTGCCTGCATGATCAGGCACAAAAGGTTACACAGTGTCAATCATACTTTGATCAGTTGAATGACGCACAAGTCAAGGGAGCGCTCTCTTTGATGATGATCACTGATACGAGCCTCGTTTTTACTGCATAATGCCGCTGCTATGGTATTTAGCTGAAATTTGAATGGGCTGGAACCAACGCTCGATTTTTACTGGAATGGTTTCATTTTTCTACAAACATTTTATGCTATCAGAAGAATTTTAAAGACATTATAATCATGTAAATATTAAACACATTTTAACCCCTTTTCCCCCTTTAATTGAAGCAGCAGTTGTCTAAGTAAGTGAATGAGTAAAGGTAGGCAAGGAGCTGGAAGAGACAAAATACCAAGCAGTGTCAGGGAGTAACACTTTATTGGAAACTTATTACAGTAATAAATTACTTTGAAAAATAATGATAGCAATATACTGCATTACTAATAGGATTTCAGTTATAGTATTACATTTACAAGTACTGTAGGTGCCAGATTAATTTCAGAAGTGGGGAGGGGCTAATAATATCTATCAGCCATCTAACTAATGGTTAGCCAGCACAAAAGTGACAATTACCAACATAAACCACCGTGTTCTGAACAGACAAATGACAAACACTAATAAAAAGTAATGTGAATTTTTACTCTGCACGAGGGGTTTTCAAAGCCTGGAGGTGTGGGCCTCCCCTCAGACAAAGCCTGAAAAAAAGGCTGTGATCTGTCTGTCATCTGGTGTATAATACCTGACTATTCATATGTATATATGACTATTGTGTTCCAGTAAGTCATGACAGTGTCACAGTAAGTCAGCATGCACAATACCAGGACCCTGATGCTGGAGAAGCTAAATGGAATTCAGCCTTTGCACATTTTATGATGTGCACCTGAGCTTTTTCTACTACGACATGTTAAAATGTCTTTCATGGAAAAACTCACCAAGTGTGCTTTGTGCTCTTTATTCAGAATGAGGAAGGTCAGTGGCACTGTGATGTAAATAAATAACTCTCTGAGCAAACTTTACTTTCATGTTTGCAGTGAATGTAAATTATCAGTAAACTGTAACTGTTTTTCCCCCCAAAGAGATAAGCTTAAAGGCACACTATGCATGATATAGAAGTATAGAGTCATACGCAAATAATTCCTCAAAATCATAATAATACCCACAACCCACCAAGAGTGAGCGCTTGCATCCATGTAGACCCCGAGGCATCAGGACGTCAAATACCAATGTTTTGGGTTGGTGAAACATCCCGACCACAACAAAGCAATAAGAAAAAATAAGGAAATACAGGCAGAGGGCTGAGTCTCTACAGGCACAGCCACCACCACACACTTCTAGTGGGTCAGACATGATGATCACAAGGTATTAATGCTTATGAACCCATACATTGTTTTGTTGCAGATTATATCTTTATCCTACCTTCAACTAAATGCTTTCATCTTAGTTAAACTAAATGTTGTGCATTTCCCATTTTTCAATTATGTTTAGTTCATTTCAATTTTATTTGCATAGTGCCGAATCATAACAAAGTTATCTCAAGGTACTTTTATGTAGAGCAGGTCTAGACTGAATACTCTTTATAAACCCACTTGTTTCCATTTGTGTGTCTTCCTCTGTTTTTTTAAAAGATGTCATTAGTTTTTAACTTTAATACTGGGAGTGAGGTGATGCAAAACAAAGTATGGTAAGGAGGTTTTTTTTCTCTGTTATTAGATAGGACTGCTGAAGAGGTGGGGAGAGGGAGGGATGACACATAGCAACTGGTTGCATGTTGAAATCAAATCAGGGTCGCTGCAGATGACTGGTAGCCTCAGTGCATGGGACACACGTTCTATCAACTGAACTACCAGGGCTCCCCCCATGAGGAGTCTCAGTTTCATGCCTGATGCCTTTATAAGACCTATGTGTGCTGCTTTTGTCCACAGGGGCCTCAATCAACACAATATTCAAGGGTCCTTGTAGCCAAAGTATTTTTGTAATTAGACCGTTAAATTTCAGAAATGCACAAGGTAAAACAGATGGATAAAATTAGTTTTAGAAGTTTAGATTCACTTGACAGACTGACAGATTTCTTTTTCTTTTTTTTTTTTTTTTTTTTTAAAAATTTTTTTTTTTTTTTTTTTTTTTTTTTTACAAATTTTCATAGCTGTCTGCATGGATTCTATTTGCAAGAGAAAGATGCTAAGAAAGAGCAATCAGAGCCTCTTTGGTGCCCCGCCTCCTCTCAAAGTTGTGATACCCTGCAGGCCCAGGAGAGGGAGCTGCTCACATACTTGAATAAAACATTTTGCAAGCAAACAGTGTGAAGGAAAGGGACATCCCTACAAATGGAAACCAGCAGTATTTTCTACCAGGGACAGAGGGAGAATGGGTGGGACTCAAAAGTTGCAAAAGTTTGCTGACACCAAACTTTAAAATGGATTTTGAAACAGTTTGGGATGCTTAGAAGTCAAATTAATGGGATAATAGAGGATATATTGTAACAGCCAACACGATATAACAAACACATCTCGCCTGTGCGTATGTGCGTGTCCTCGTTTGTTTATACTGACGATGACAAATGACCCCCTTCCATTAGTCTCTAAATGAAGCCATATGTTTAACAGTATGTGGGCGAGGCCAAAAGATACAGACCTGTTCTCAGCCGCCACCACACACACACACACACACACACACACACACACACACACACACACACACACACACACACACACACACACTAGGGTCAGTAGCACCACCCAACATTATTCATGTTTCTGTGATGTTGGTATGTGACACAGAGGTACTAAATGAGTGAAAAATGACCACATGAATATCATGCTGAGTGTGATTTTACAGAAATATATCGGTTTAGTGGAGAGTAGAACAAGCTTTACAGTCACAAAACAAGTCAGGGAGGGACCGTTGTGTCCTGATGTGCGTGGGAAGTTCAGTCCCACAAACCGGAGAGAGAACATTTCAGGCCAGGCTGGTGTCCAGGTTGCCACAGTGCAGGAAGAGCCAGCCGCCAGCGGTCGCAAATCGAGCCCATGTAGCGCTGGAGAGGAGCGCTGACCTGGTCTGCTGCACATCTAGGGGAGTTCCTTTAGTATCAGGATTTTAATGTGAGCAGCCAGTGGAGGGAGCACGGGAGGGGGTGAGAAGAGAGACTTTTGGGAAGGTTAAAGTCAAAGAAGGCAGCAGCACTGTTTTGGATGAGGTGCTGCTGGAGTTGGAGGGAGTGAAGTTCAGCCAAGAGGGAGTTACAGTAAGACTAGAATCTGGATAAGGAGCTTGACTCAAAATATAAATGTGAAGCAGCTGTTTGATTTGATCCATTTCATGTGAGATTCAGCAGCAGAGATGATTCTCACAGTCCTGATGCGCTCTCGTCACCACCTCATCTCCCTTTTTGTTTCATTTCTAATCCCGGAAAGGTGTTGATCACACTTTCAGTGACCTTTGACCTCTAATGTCTTTGTTGGCAGCGACAGTACCTACAGTAGTGTTTTCACATAGTCAGGCTATGCTGGTAGCTATCAGCAGCCTATCAGCAGAATGGCTGCAGGATAACGTAATACATTCTTCCTGCTTGGGCTCTTAAGTGTGGCACCCAGATAACCTCTACAGTATGGCTTTGTTAAAATACTAACAGCTTTGTCCTTGGATACTCGTGTACATACAAGGAAGGAAAGTACATTCTGGAAAGCATATTTATATACCGAGGTGGCAAAAGTACAGTAAAGTAAAGTAGAATTACAGATACTTGTGTAAAAAAGACTGGTAAGAGTAGAATTACTGGTTCAACTTCTTTACTCAAGTAAAAGTGAAAAAGTAAAGGCTCTGAAATGTACTCAAGGTGTAACGTAAAAGGTATCCCTGAAGGACATTTCCACTGGCTGTTTCTGTACAAATCTAACCGAACCTCACCTCCTCTCCCTCTCTCCTCTTTTACATCGTTTTCGTCTTGTTATGTCTGTCTTGCGTGATATGCACTAATGGATACACCAAGGATCATCTTTTCTTTGTGTTATTGTCCCGTCCATTTAGGTTGAAATCTGTCTTGATGTTGTGAAGGCAGCACACAATGATGGAAAATAAAAATATTCAGTCATTCATCTCAGATGCATTAAAAGTAAAGGAGTCTGTATTGAAAATGTAAGGGGTAAAAAGTACAAATATTTGTGTTAAAACATAGGGAGTAAAAGTAAAAAAATGTTAGAAAATGCTCAAGTAAAGTACAGAAACCTAAAAACTACTTAAGTACAGTAATGAAGTATTTGTACATCGTTACTTCCCACCTCTTTTTATACGGGCACAATCTTATGGAGTTTGCAGCATGTCATCCACTTTTAAAGCTGCACTAATCAATGATTTTTAATATGAGCAACAGCTCCAATGACTGTGTGACGTGAAAGAGGTCACTTGTAGTGACAATCCTGGAGGGAATTATTACCCAACTTTGCAGTTCTCCTCTGCACTACAGAGATTTATAGCCGGTTTTACTTAATTGCTTTGGCTTTAAGGCCCAAAGCTTTACTGTTTGGTTCACTCTCACGCTCTCATCACTGTTGTTTTCCAGCCACAGCAAGCAGCTGTTTTTAGCATAAAAGCTAAAATAAACCCACTGTGCACAAACAGCCCAGCAGCAAACAGCAGTTAATAGACAGTTAGTGACAAGCTGGTGAAGAAAGTGGAAAGCAGCAAAGGAACTACATATTTTTCTCAGGTATCGGTGGAGACCACTGTATGATGGATGACATGACAGCTCCCACAAAAGTGAAGCCAAAACATCTTGATGTTTGGCTGCAGTACAGGTCATAAATCCTGCCCCTCCATGTTAGCAGATACAACATGAGCCGAACTAAAACATCAAAGCGCATGTCAAATAAATTCTTATTTCTGTTATTTTAGGTAGTCTTATCACGCTGATGTATGTTCAAGTGTTCATTTTTCTGATAAGTTCGGTGTTAGTTATTTTATGCTATAAAAAGCAGGTTTCACATTGTGATTGGCGGCTGAACTCTTCTCGCCATTAAGTCATTTGTGTGTATGGACTGGACTTCAGCTGCACTGCAGCTCCACTGATCACTACTGTGCAGACTCTGGCTCCAAATGACATCACCAGTGCAAGATGGCAGCAAGATATTTTGTCTTAAAATATATCCTAAAGTATATCCCACATTAATACATGCATGATAAATTATCATAACATATCCAGGATATTTTGGCTTCATTTTTCAGTGGGAGGAAGTGGAAACATGGTGTTTATCAAAACAAAGCTAAAAAGGCGGGTTAATATTTGACTTTCATCAGATCACTGACTTATAGTTTGAATTTTTTTAAAAAGATTCCTAGCTCTGAGAACAGGTGTTGTGCTGATCAAATGCATGGTTCTGAAATGCTTATTGTTGCTGCTGGGTAGAAACCCTGTATCTCCAGGGTTATCTCTGATATTTAAAACTAATTCAGTGTTGCTTAATCAAAAGTAAGTTGCTCTTTCTCATAGTTTTCAAGGTTAAATATTTGTAAAACACACAGGCAGACATAAACAGTGACCAACAACATTTATTTATGGAAAAAAAGTCAAAATGTGGAGATACGAGGTTTGTGCCTGACAGTGATGTAATGTAACTTAACCCGATCTTATTTAGTGGCATATTAATGTGTGAAGTAACTGTGTTTATAAATTAATTGATAATCCATTAAGCGTTAACTAATCATATGAACTCTTAGTGACCTGATCATTTCTTACAGCACTGGTGAGCAACAAGAATCCATGATACAGTACAACCTGCATTAACTCATGCAGTAAATCATCATGACGTATGCATTAGTCACACATTACTTAAACATGTTATTTGCACCCTTATATAAAATGTTACCAAAAATTAAATACTGTTGATATAGCTTTAAACACCTAAAACAAACAGAAGGTCAAGTTGCAGGGAAGCACATAAGCTTTGCAAGTGTCTATGTAGCTATATGTCTCCCCCCAACACACACTCTCTCTGTTTGCCAGAAAAACTCTACTGTACATGTCCTCCCTCTCTTCTCCTTCCTCTCCCTGTCAGCCCCTCTGAATGAGTGTGATGAGGTGATAAACACTCTGAATAACTGGTGCAACACAGGCTCTCATTACAGCCATTCAACCACAGGGATCTTTATTTACACATCCTCTGTGAGCAATGTCAAAGAGGCAAATGTTAGGCCAGATAACAGAAGGCAGGATGAGGCAGTGCCAATGCAGGCACTCACACTAACTCTCTCACACACACACAGGCACACAAAGAGAGACACAGACAGCATTTGGTGATGGTGAAAGCAATAGAGGGGACCAAAGTTTGAGTTAACATGTTGTCATGTCCTCGTTGGGGCAACGCTGGGAGCAGGAGTCACACAATATAAAGTCTGTTAGGGGAAGGCACGCACGCACGCACGCACACACACGCACGCACGCACACACGCACACGCACACCAGCCCAATTTTTGCTCTTTTTACCTCAACCTGTCAATTATATTTGGAAACATCAGTATCACTAATTTCCATTTATATCCTAACTCACTGATATTTGCACCCAGTCACCAGGATTAACTAATTCTTCAGTCGGCTTCACTCATATGCAGGTCAACAAGGGCATTCAGACCAACATCAGTAATGCGTTAAAACAAAGCAGAGGCTGGTCCGGGTGTATTGCTTCAGGCACCGGTGAGAC
Source organism: Lutjanus campechanus (assembly GCA_027495735.1). Lineage (NCBI taxonomy): Eukaryota > Metazoa > Chordata > Actinopteri > Lutjaniformes > Lutjanidae > Lutjanus > Lutjanus campechanus. The sequence continues at coordinate 226,409 of JAJHUR010135011.1, forward strand.
ATGAAATTCAATCCATGAAGGCCAGTCTGAGTAACAGATCCATGAATTTGAAGGCTTTTAGGTGCCAAATAACTGCACTGAGGTTTTTAATGCTCTGGCAAAGGATTTTACAACTCTGGAAAGTTACCACTGGCAGTACTGTCTATCTCTTTGTTGTGATGATCTCGAGGTAATGCAGTGTCATCATGTTGCTTTGCAACAGAAGCTGAGCCTGGTTCAGTTTGTTTTTGCAGGTGCCCCCCTGTGTTTGCACCCCAACATTGATTGTATGTGTATGTGGCTCTGAGATGTATGGTTGGATAAAAGTGTCTGCTAAATGAAATTATAAATTGAAACATGAATATAAATGGCCATGCTAGCAGATTTGTGAGGCTAAAGCATGTTAACATGCTCACAATGGCCATGCTAATATAGAGCTATAGAGCTTTATACCCTGTTTCACCAAATTGTTTTTGTTTCATGGCCCACAACTTTACTGTTGGGTTCATTCTCACAGCTCTTATAGTTATTTTCTAGCCACAGCGGGCAGCTGTTTTTAGCGAGAAAAAAAAAAAAAGCTCAGGTAAACCCACTGTAAGAACCTGCCTAGACAGCAGCTGAAGTTATTAGATAAAATTCATGACAAGCTGGTGGAAAGAGAGCACATAGCAGCATTGAGTCAAGGGACCACATATTTCTGTCAGGAGCTGGTGGAGACCAAAACAGAGCTTAGGGAGGGTTAATATTCACGAGAAACAACACATCACATTGCATTAGGAGAACCTATGATGCCTGGGAAACCTGCACAAAATGTGAAAATCCCCCTCCAGACCCAGACCTTATTCAAAGGTGACTATATGCAAATGAAAACATACGTATGAATATTAAATTCTATTTTTTACATACTGGACCTTTAATCCTGAGGGGACAATGATTGTCGGCACCCAATTTCATGGCAATCCGTCCAATAGTTATTGAGATATTTCACTAAAAGCAAAAAATGTCAAACTGATGGTGGGAGCAGAGGAAAGGTCAGGGGAGGTCTGTAGGAGCCATCCTCTGTGAATCATGAATGTCTGCACCAAATTTCATGGCAATCCATCAAATATTTGTTGAGATATTTCAGACTGGACCACATACCGGCATCGCTATCACTGCTGTCATGCCTAAAAACGCAGCCCGCCTGTAGAAATAAAACATCTCTTCAGCCTTCAGCCGCAAAAACATCGATGTCACATAACAGGTCAGGAGACATTGGATCATCCTGGCATCGCACATGAATGATTGTACATAATCACACCCACTAGCACGTTGACATGTATCTGACAACAGTAGCTAATAAATCAACAATGCAACAACAACACACACTCATACACACACAAATACTTCTGATGTCAACTGAAAATCTTTTGTTGTAATGAACCAGAAGAGATAATAACCTACAGCTAGGAGATTATGCAATTCTCTTGATAATACACAACAATTTCCCATAATGACTTAGTCTGTGGATGCATGTTTTGTTTACAGTTGCTTTAAATTGCAGATAGTCTTCTCATGTGGAAGAAATGCACGGGGTCTCTTTCCCACAGTCCTCTCCACTTAATATGACTCAGACAGACGGTATGAATGTCTTTCATCTCTGTGCAGCAGGTCACCGTCTTTACAATAAAGATACAGTCATGGTGACCAGAGCTAATGTATGCCCTCAGTCATACATGCTTTGATAGTTAAATGTTATGAAAATGAGAGTTATAACTAACCACATGGCATGAAAATGGCTGCACTCTTAATGCATAATTCATCTACAAAGAGAGACTCAGGGAGACTTTTCCTCCTTCCAAGTTTGGTCTCTGATTAAAGGTTTTGTGCTGTTTAACTTTTCATAAAGTCTTTCCACGCTCACACTCTTCCACCCTGCTTTTTTCCTGCTCTCTCTGTAGCTTTAAATGTGACTATATCTTAGCTCTATTCCCTAGTGAGAAGAGTTTTGGGGAGTTTTTTACCTTAAAAGGCCATGTGGAGTGGAGCACTGGTTTCCTGTGGGAGGGCTTTCCTTTCTCTGACTCTGGAGCTGGAGGAGGCCGGGCCCATCCTCATCCTCTCTCACCCTGACTGCTCCGGCCCCTCCCACTTACACACACACGCACAAACACACACATGCCTTCCTTTTTACACTCCCAGCGAAGTGGTGAAATCCAGCTACAGCCAGATGTGTGTGTGTGTGTGTGTATGAGTGTGTGTGTTTGTGTGCGATCCACCGCTGACCTCCTTACTTAACAGGAGGTGAACACACGGTCACACAGGAAAACAGGGTAATAAGAGGGGAAAAAAGGCAAGGACAGGGAGAGGGTGTCAGGAGTTAAAGTGTTGGAGGAAAATGAGGGAAGAAGCGTGGAGCGGTGATAATGAAAGCAACTTTATGGGACTGCAGATCATTTGAGGCTGAAGCTGCTGAGCGTCTCGACTCCCTCCATCCTCTCCCTCAACACTCGGCTTGTTAGTTTTCCTGACAGTCAATCAGATAGTCAGTGAGTAAGAGGGATGTTGTCCTTATAAGGTCAGCACTGGTGAACTGTAGGCTCCTGCAGCTGGTGTGTCACCACCATGTCAGTATGATGTCATAACCATCACATACTGTACCCAGTCTGAATTTCTCTATCTCTTTCCTTTAGTTTGTGAATATAGACCCAGCTTCCTTTTCATAGGTGTTGATAGTGTGTTATCATGTCTCTATTTCTGTCTGTCAGTCAGTCTCTGTTTATTTTAGAGCCGCACCACTGAGGACAATGAGATCATGTGCTAATATTTCTGAGAATCTTAAAGTTTAAATGATGTGAATATAAGTTTACATCACGTAATTATACATATGTTGTTTTTTATTAAGTGCTTATGTGAAAAAAACTTATAAAGAAAATTTGGAACATATAATGTAGGGAGTAATTGAATATAGCATTAATAAATAAACTTCATGAATGTATAATTCCCTGAAAATAAGAATCATTGTGTTTTTGTTAGCTTAGAATGAGCCATTTATATCTACTAAGGGTGCAGATCCTTTTCCATGGAGGCCGCCATGTTGCACCACCATGTTTCTACAGTAACCCAAGAATATGTATGCAAAACAAAGCATGCTGGGTCTGTAATACTGGGAAATGGTTGCTAGAGACTCAGTGTGTGTCACAACAACACTAATGGCCAAGAGTTTGTTTGAAATTGCGTGTGTTGGTATAAGAGCTAAAGATGGGTGGATGGGTGGTGGTGATGCTGAGTGGGTGTGGAAAATTTTGTTCCCCGGTCCATAATTGTGATATGGGAAAAAGCTCCTGACTTTGAGCTTAACAGTTACTGTAAACATCAATTGACAAAACAAGCTTTCAACCAGACTACACTGTCTTTATCAGCACATCACTGAATCATGTTTAATTGAATAAATCTGCTGCATGTAAACAAAAGCTTCAGAACAAGGAAGTGAACCTTGAGTTGAGATTGTTTTGTCAATTTATGTGTTAAGCTCGACAACTGAATAAATTATGAAAACTGAAATCTGCATACCAGTAAACTTGATTCACAGGCTATGTAGACTGTTACATATATGTTTTTATTGTTTTATTGTTGGTTTTTAATACAGTATAAACCACAGCACTTCCTGGAAAACATTTTTGACTCTCAGTGGATTATACTGGTGAAATAATTGGAGAATACAGACAATAACTCAAAAGGTTTCAAGCATTTTTCATGAAAAAGTAATCTGGTGATTCATATATTTTGTGAGCAACAAATTCTGAATACAAATTACAAACTGATTTCCTTATCAGTCTCTGTGTCATCTGTTTCTCTGCCTGTCTCTGTCTGTTCTGAACAGGTTTTCAGTGTGTCACTCGTGAATGTGTCTGGAATGTTCTCAGTAATTTTACACAAAGGAAGCTGTTGCATAACCACAAATTCACAGATAATGATTGTGTAAAAAACACTTTCATTAATTTAAATTCTTAGGTAACTGTTACAAGATGAGACTAGACCAGTATCCAAAAAAGTTTCAGGCTTATTAAAGCAATAATTTGACAACTTTGTTGCAACCTGATTTAGATTACAATGTATTTGTCACTTAGAGAAAGAAAGAAAGAAGACATGTGGCATGCAGTAAAATACTTCACACTCCCTGATCTCGCCACTCTCACCAATCAGATTGCGGTTTAAGCTCCTTGGTTTAATTCTCACCATCTAAACCTGAGCTGCAGGTTTCTGTCTCCAGGTGGCCCGACAACTATTCTTCGTCGGCACACTGACTTATTGTGCACTGATTATAGACTCAATTGAGCTGTGGTATTATTTTGTAAAAGTGGTGGAAATAATTGGGACTAATGAAAAAACCTGATAGACTTGACAGAGATTCGTTGTTCATCAGGTCATTTGGTTCGTTATCATGATTCTCCGCTATGATTCTTCTGATTTCCTGCTATGATGTTGAGAAGGAGCTTCTAGGTGAAATTGTGAAACAGCCAAATGTGCGTCAGTTAAATCTGACATATTATGAAACTTTAAGTGCTCCTTGTTTGTAATTTCACCCCCATTAATACCACCAACAGTGACGTGCTCTACATGCCCTGAAGTGAAGTGAAGTTCAGACATGCAAACTCACTTCTGATTGGTTAGCTGTGATTCAAACATCCGTGAAATGCCTGGAGAGGTGTGTGAGTGAGCAGGTGGTCATGACGTCATTGCAGGCAGAGCAGAAGCTCCTCGTCATACAGGAAACCTCTGCCTGCACAGACAAAATGATACACGGGAGATGTACCTCACTGTCTGTGTGTTTATGTGTGTGTGTGTGTGTCACCAGAGTCCAGGTGGTGTCCTGTCTAGGTGAGTCATGAGGTATGTTTCCACCCCAAGGCCACAGGAGTTCACACATGCACACATACAAGAGAGGCCTTTCTGTTCAGCTTTGTATTCAGGTCACCAGTCCAGAGAGTCTTCCTCCCTCTCTGCTCCTTCGACCTCCTCCCCAACATGTCCTGTTCTCCATCATAAATACAAAACATGCGTCTTCATTGCCTACTCAGCTTGCATTTGCAAAATATCTTCATGTTTAGTCTGGGCCCGTCTGCAGCATTTCTGTGGCTGAGCAGCAATAAGGGAAAGCATACTTGGGACATCAGGAGAGGATATTGAAAACACTCAATTACACCGTTGAATTACTCACTGAGAGGCAGGGTGGAACATGGAAACACTCATACAGCCTCACAGTTCAGAGTCGAAGACTGCTGTTAGTGCTGCTCTATTCACACTGAAGACAGAGAAGTTGCTTTTAGTGGCAACAGATTCAAGAAAAATACCCACAATGTAACGTTCAAGTTCATTATATTCATGTTCATAATGTTCATCATATTCATTCAAATAAAAACTTGAACATACATCAGTGTGATAAGAACAAAATGAAATGACAGAAACTCAGAAATGATGACAGAAATCACTGCTGTACAGTCACACAGCAGGACTTAATAGTTTTCCATCCAGACTTCAGCTTAAAAGTCATCACAAAACAATTAACGGGCAGCAAAGAGTCTGTCAAGAAGCTGCTTCAGCCGGATTCATCCACACACACATAAATCTATTTGTCCTGCAGCCTAACCCAATATCAAGAAAAGCCAAACAATCCCCGCTGCAGTTCAGTTCATTCATACTAAGCACAACAACATGAAGCTCAACCACACAACAGTTAAAACTCGTTTAGATTAAGCCTTCCAAAATTGAACACAACTCCTTATTATGACTGTGGATCACATATACAAGCCTGGGCTTTAACATTACTGTTCAAGCTGCAGTCCCCTTGAAATGCTGCCAGAGACGCCAAGAAACAGCCCATTAAGGATCAAATTGTTCTCTACAGGTCGCCTCACTTAACCAGAAAAGTGTAGCTGGATGGATCATTATGTGATATTTTTCTCTTCACCCAGTTTTCCTCCTGGCCTTCGCTCCTGCTATGCAGGAGGAGGGACAGTTTGGATGTGAATCATTTGTTCAATTCGTCCACATCAACACCACCACACACAGCTGTTGCTCACATCAGCAGCTGAAAGCAGCAGAAGTGCAGAGTTTCAGCAGGGTTTCTCTTTGCACTGTCAACACATTTTCTCCTAATAAAACCAGATTGAGAGATTTCTGTAGGATATTGTCCATTAACTTTTTGTTTCTGGCTGCTTTGAAAGTAACAAGAACAGATGCTTTAAATCAAAGCCTGATGATTTATGATGGATCAAACCAGAGAGGTGGATTGGTCAGGAGGTCCGCATTCCACTGCTCATAACTGATCTCTGTAAATAATGCTGCAGTATATTATGTAACATGTAATGCGCTTTAGATCTGTAGCAGTAAAGCCTGTAATCCTCTCTATCATAGAATGCCAACAATATGGATTTATTACAAGTGTTTAATTTTATAATACACTGTCCTTTTGATACCTAATAGTGCATTCTTGAGTGTAATTATAGTTCCAGTGGTTATGTAACAGGCAGAGGCTGCAGCTGAAGCACTGAACTATAATGACCTGCGTAGATAATTATGAATGCAAAAGAAAAGGAACAAAAAGAAAAAGAATAATTGGTTGCCATGAGTGACCAGAGCAACAAATAAAGATGACTGGTCAGGTGTAATGGGAGCTGATGTTGTAAAGTGTCCTTGACGCACTGACTAAAACTAGCCGTTCATTGTTGCCACAATTTGGCGGTTTTCCGCCCAGTTAGGCTGTTTTAGGTTGTACTGTGTGGAGTGTAATGGGCTCAGAAGAGTGGACAGGATTTGGCCTGGTTTATCATGTGTTGGGCTTTTTTTTTTAAAAAAAAAAAAAAAAAACATGAAAAATTACAGCGCAGTACAAATATGTACATAAATTGTATTACTTGTATTCCTTAGTTATGGGAACACATCAGTCAAGACTCTGAAGAACCATAATATTGTTGCTACTGCTTATGAATTAATTTCAATCAATTCAATCAATTTGAGTGGATTTTGAGCAATTATTGGGCTGGAAAACATCAGGTCAACGTGGCAACACTTTACCTGTTGCATACACCAGCAGTATTTACCAGCTAAAGCTGGTGTGTCTTGTTACATTTCTTTAAATTCAATAGTCACACAGACTTTTGGTTTACCAGCTATAATTTATCTATCACTTATCATTATCTTTCACTTGAACAGACCTGTGAATACACAGCGACTAAAGAGTTAGCTAGCTAACCTAATAGTGCTACTGCTGAACAAGAGTTTTGGACCTGTAGGTGGTCATGCTGGTGACTGGGATGCTGTGTGGGTAAAAACACCAGCAGCAGAATAAGTTTATGGGAGTTTACTTGAAGTTTGCGTGTGAAGTGTGCATAATTGCCACTGTTGATCTAAATATGCATTTGTGCATAACAAAGGAAGAAATATCTGGACAAACAATTACAGTAATAAACTTAACAACAAACATAATAGGCTAAACACTCTGAACATGTTTGGTATTGAGCAAATGGAAAGTAATCAGGTTCCATTACTTTAATATTGTAATACTGGATTGGGTCACTGACCTAATTTTTAGCAGGTAATTCATAACAGTATTGGAATACATTTTTAAACTAACCCTCCCGAGCCTGGTTTGCATGAATTCATATGCATGGCTACCCTCGTCTAAAGGCCTCCCATCTTTCTACATCTCTTCTCGTCTGTGAGCAACCGTGCACACTGGTCTCCATTGTTCAGGATTCTCAGTTTGGTTTCATCCTTCACTCGTCAAACTCAAATATCAGATGCACACAAGTCAGAGCTCAAATTTCAGTAGTATTTCATAGCTTCTCACAAGTTCTGACACATTTTTTGCTCCCTCTGATAATGACATTTAGGATTACCATACAGGAACTGTCTGAACTACATCACACAATAATAAAACCAAAACAGCTCAGTGATAACATAATTGAGACACACATTTACAGAATGTGAAGGTTGCACCATCACACCACTTCACAGAGTATTACAACGGAGTAATACAAACTAATTATCTCTGTTTGCACCTGTTGTCCTTATCAGCCAGTTTTGTGTTTTCCTTTCAAATCACATGGCAGCGTCTGTTTAAGTCTCCTTGACATAACAGTGTTCTTGGGCAGGGCACACCTTCAGCTTTAATGCATAAATATTATGACAGTGTGGGAACTCTTACTCTCAAACTCTCCCTCCCTTTCAATCCTTTTTACTCTCATCCTCTAATACACATACTCTTAGAGGCCCCAAGTGTGAGCTGCTGTGTGCCAGCGGGACTCTGCATCCATTGACAGGAGGTTAAATGTGGAAACAGGACCTGCTCTTCTCTCCCTCCTGTCTGATCTCCGGCTCTGCCTAAAAACACAACAACCCAAATAAGGAGATCAGCCACGTTTGAAGAGCGAGCGGAGAAGCCAGACCTTGGATGTGTGATTTGATAGGGTGGAGTGTGTGTCTGATAGTCAGGGAGTCAGGATGGAGTGGACGCAGCAGAGTGGTGAGTGAAGGAGCAATGGATGGAGATGGAGAGGGAGAGGATGGAGTGAAAGGATGAAAAGAGGGAGGGAGGGGTGAGAACATAGACGGAGGAGGGGGTGATCAGAGACTGGAGGCAGGTTCTGTTGCAGTTTAAATAACTACCCATATAGGGCTCAACTCTCCATCTCTGTTCACAATCCTGTCTGTCTCCTTCCTCCTTTCTCTCCCTTTCTGTTTCTCTCTCTCTCTCTCTGTCTTTCTCTGCTTCTCTGCAGCTTTGTTGGACTCCAGCTCCCAGCAGTAGACTGAATCTCCTACATCTCAATACAACAGGAGAACCAAGACTCCTGCTTTTGAATCTGCATTTTCACATCTCAAAGAGGGCAAATCCAACCAAGCAGCGACCATGGAGGCCATCAAGAAGAAGATGCAGATGCTGAAACTGGACAAGGAGAACGCCATCGACCGGGCAGAGCAGGCGGAGACGGACAAGAAGGCAGCAGAGGACAAATGCAAGCAGGTGGGAAAGAAAGGCATGGACAGAAAGAGACAAAGACAGTGTCAAAGTAACAGTTAGAGTTAAAATGACAGTTAAAAAATAAATTAAACAAGTTATTTCATACACTATCTCTATTTTTAGTTTATTCATTTTGGATGATATTTTCAATTTGTTTCTTATTACATTTCCCCTAAAGGTCCATCTTATCTTATCCTATCTTTTGTCCAAAATCAGAAAGAGATCAGAAATGTTGTTTCTGGAAAAGGCAAATAAAAGTTAACAAGCAAACAAACAAGATAAAAACAACAAAGGAAGAATTTGATATCTGGAGGAAGTGTTGATCATTTGGTTTATAAATTGAAATTGAGGACAAAACCTATTTTCAGAAAAAAATTAGCGTTGTCAAAAGAAATTCAGACCCAGCATAAGGCATTCATAAGGTTTTCCTTTAAGGCTTTTCTCTTTATCCAGCTCTTAAGCTAATCACAACATTGAAACATACCAGACATACCTTCAAGGAATCAGTCTGTAAACACTTTTCACACTTATTTATACAACGTGCCTCACAGATAATTTACTGTTTTACTTTACCGTAAGACAGCTAGAAAATATTTGAAGGGTTTTTGCCAACGCTTAGAGACTTGATGGGAAATTCAGCAAATGTTTGTGACAGTATGTGAAGCATAGACACCCTGCTCTCCTTATAAGGCCAGGCAACACTCAAAAAAAGTAAGGTCCCCATTATGTGTTGAATAATTGTGTAATTACTTTGATTAAAGCTGAAATGTATCACCTAATAGAAAGAACAAATATCATCACACATCACCAATATCATCATGCTTGATTGCTGAAAACTGGAGTTTTTTAAGGGAAAAACCAAAAGATACCAACTGAGTCACCGCAAACAACTGAAATAAATCAAACAGAGCTGAATGTAGTAACAATAGGTCAGTGTTAATGCTGTTTACAGTGAGGCTCTAAGAAAGCTCGAAGAGAAATCATCTCACACACACACACACACACACACACACACCAATGGTGGTTTTGGCCCCTTCAGGTGATGAGACCACCCAGGATCAGGATTTGGTCTTTGGAGAGTAAAAAGTGGTTAAAGTGGTTGCGACCTTCCCTCCAGGACCAGTTTGAAGAGAGTTAATGCATCATCTGTCTGTCATGATGCCTATTTGACAGGTGTATCCAACACGGGAGACACACACTCACATAATCAGCATGCAAATGGATACATGTAGATACACAAATGGGAGACTGAAGACACACACACACACACACACTAGGCCCATGGTCCCATGCAGGCGTCTGTGTGTTCTCACTGATAACAGCTGTATTTTTAGACACCAGGAGAGAATGACTGTGTGGAATTCAGAGGGATTATCAGAAGTACTTCATGGGCTCAGAGGGGAACACTGATTAGGGGGAACATTTAACCCTGTGTGTGTGTGTGTGTGTGTGTGTGTGTGTGTGTGTGTGTGTGGCTGTGAATACCAGGCTTCATGTCATGAGAGACCGACAGTAAACCATTACCATTTAAATGTTGCCAAACATCATAAACACAGTTAGACTCCCAAATCAGCCACAGCTGCTTTATCACTAGAATTCAAAGACCTTGACCTTAACGACGTCCCATCAGACTGAATCATTATTTAGCGTCTCTACAAACACACCAAAAGTACTACACCTCTTACATCATTGTGCTCATATCAACATACTGAAGGTTTTGAGGGTAAAACTAATCCAGCGTCCAGAATATTCATTGAACTTTGATAGAGACAATTCGTCTTCAAAAACATGATTATGTCAGCATGATTAAAAATGTCAAGAAAATGTAACTTATCTATATAGAATAGAATAGAATAGAATAGAATAGTTTACAACAGAACAAAACTGAAATAAACAGAACTGAAGAGAACTGAATAGAGCGGAATAGAACAGAACAGAAAAGAAAAGAACTGAATAGAGTGTAATAGAATAGAATAGAATAGAATAGAATAGAATAGAAAAACCAAAACAGAACAGAATAGACTGAGTATGATAGAATAAAACAATATAGAAGAGAACAAACGAGGATAGAACTGAATAGAATAGAATAGATTTCTACTCTCTCAGGTCAACAGAGAAGTTATCAGTAACAACCGCATGGGACCTTTTCATATCAACGTGGGAGAAAAGTGAGGAAGCGTTTGTGTAGAAACAGAAGAACATAACAGAGTTTGTTTGAAAAGACACTGAGCAAAGACTGTGTAGCAAAGTGGACTAACAATATCCTCTGTTGTGTAGCTGGAGGAGGAGCTAGTGGACCTCCAGAAGAAGATGAAGCAGACGGAGGATGAACTGGACAAATTCTCAGAGGGCCTGAAAGATGCTCAGGAGAAACTGGAACTGTCTGAGAAGAAAGCTGCAGATGTGAGTGAAGCGTCAAATAATCACACTTACACACAGGGGGTCCGGGTCAACTGAGTTTCACTTCATGTGTGTGTGAAAATATGGAATGAAACTTTCATTCCCACACAGTAATAATGGTGCAGCACTGTGAATCCTCAGCGAGAGTTTGAATATTGACAAGAAGCTCCTGCTCCTGTCGTTAATTACTTGGTTTTTCCGCCTCACGTTACCATGGCACTACTGAAAACTAGAGCCCATTATTCCACAGCTGGACTGTGTCTAAGCCAGCACCAGCTGTGGGTTTACTTTGATCCACAGTGAACGGTTTGGAGCACTTCAGAGACTCTGTTACATTCCTGTGCAGCCACTCCTGAAAGATGAACACACGGATAAACTGTAACCCCTTCACCCAAACACACACACACACACACATTCACTCAGGTCCCTCAAATCAGCCAATGAGAACTGCAAAGGTTAACAGACAAACTGCACTATTGTTCATTCCTGGTAACGACACTGATAGTGGAATGACAAAGAACTGTCTTCATGCCTTTGGTCAGTTGGGGTTTTAAGTTTGCTCTAAGGGATCATAAAGCTGATGTATTGATGTAAATATGCCGTCTGACAGTTCAAACAGTTTGTATGCACAAAGCCGTTCTTATAATGAGAACAGCATAACACAAATATGTGAGTATTGCTTTGATTTTGTCAAAACTGTCACCACGGACACACTTTCGGTCACAAGTACTGTACTTGCACATTTTTGAGATACTTGTGCTTTACTTCAGTGTTTTCAGTGTACTCCATTTCAAACCTTGTAAATTACATATTTTTCTACAGTAATGCAAAACATGTATTCAGCTTGTTCAGTTCAGCAATGCAGTTTGTCAATACTTTAAGTATAATTAACTTTTTAACGGTTTTCTTTACTTAAACTAACAATAAAAGAGCTCTCCACTCCAATTAAGCCATGCACTCCTGTAAATTTGCCAAAATTTAGATTGGATTTAAGGACTAAAATCAATGTAGCACCTGCCTTACCTGCCTGGTAACATCCATGTGTCGCAGAACCTTTTGCTTTTCATTTCAGCACAGCTACTGCGCAGTGTGGCTCACGCACGGCTGCAGCAACAGTCATTCTGTGTCACGCCTATTTTATGTTTTGTTTTGTTTTGTTTTGTTTTTGGGTGTGATGCACACGGTTCTCAGCAAAAATAGACACTGAAAATTATCTGTTGAGATCATCATACCAGCAACATGACACCTTCCAGTACAGTTTCAGTGTGTATATCTGTAGAATATGTCACAAATATGAAAAAAACTGTGTGGAGGGCACTCTTTCTCTTGTTTCTCTTTATTTCTCTCTCTCTCTCTCTGTCTGAACTAAGGAAAAAATGACACTGCTTACTGGTTACAACTCTTTTGCAAATTCAATGTGGAAAGACAGGGCTGACAGTAGCAGTGCAGCAGCAGCACCGCTGTCTGTGTGGCCACCACAGGTGTGCAAGCTGCAGCAGTTCAGTCAGGTAGCACAGGTACACGCAGTCAGTGTGGCTCAAGTCTTATGCTAGTAGCTTTTAATGTAGCCTCAAGCACAGATGAGGAGTGGGATACAGAGAACCAGTGAGATCACTTCATTTAAACTCAACACCCCTAGATTTAATTTCTCAAGTGACATGCCTTGAGGCACTTTATCATACTTCATGCAACTCCCTTTGGAGATGCTTTATATAATTTATTTCACATTATGCAGAAGTACTCCCCATGACCAGTAATTAGGCTTTAAATAAAAGTTTTTAATGCAGGACTTAATAGACTTACAAAGCATTTTTTATACTGTTGTATTGCTACTTTTTCTTCAGTTAATGACTGGCATACTTTTTTCCACCACTGAGGAATCCTTTCAAGTTTATGGGAATATTTTTGTACACAAAAATAATTGATTTCAGCAAATGTAGCGGAACATTTGAACAGTCAGTTGTTCTGTGGCTAATCAGCTACAATCTGGGAAAAAAGATCATATTCAAGATTGTTGGCAACACCGCAAACCACAGCACTGTATTTCTGTCACTAGTGGTTCCTTCAGTATTTTAGTGCATGTGTGCACAGTGTGTGTGTGTTAACTCGTGTGCATGTGTGTGTGTGTGTGAGAGAGAGAGATAGAGAAAAAGAGAGGGGAACTCAAATCTAAACAAAGTCCTTATTAGGTGTTCAATTATGTCCAAGATAAAGCTGAAATACTGATCATACCAGTTTAATAACAACAGCTAAGAAGCCACAAAGCCATTCCAATAAGATTACTGAGCAGACCGTGCAGGAGAGAGAAACGTCATGAAAACAGAAACTCTCCCAGCTTGCACCAAGATGTGGTATTGTTTGAGCCTTGTGGAGGATATCCCAAGGAAATGCAGCGTTGTACTACACACAAAGAGAAGGGAAGTGTCTGACATACAGACACAGAGGCTGAGGCTGAGACACGCTGGATTATCCTCATGCAGTGATTAAATAAACTCTGAGAACTGTTCTGAGAAGCCTCACATGTAAAGTGGGTCAAGTGGGCCCCTGGAAAAAGCAGTGGTTGACGTTGTGGTTTGAGCCTGACAGAGGTGCAGCTTCCCCTCCTGGGTGTGCTGCAGAATGTGGAAAGAAACTTCAAGCAATGCAGGTTTTCTTAAAACTAGGAGTTTAATCACTGCAGAAACAAGCTATTTGTTTTAACTTTAAGAAGTTAGTGACCTGGGCTGCCTTAAAATTTTAAGTGGACTGAATCTGAAAGGTCTCTGAAAACTCTTCAGTCATACTGATGAACATTACAAACAATATTTTTTTGTGGCTTTTGTTAAACATTTTTTTCTGTGTTTGGAGAGTCAGTTCTTTATTTTGCTCACTTGCAGCAGCTCCTACTGGAGCTACTTTGTTTGCTTCAAATGGAAAAAGTCACCATTTTGAGCAACTTACTGAAATAGATGATTGAGTTTTGAGCCTAACTCAGTTTCAACCATTTAATTTTCAGTCACCCAAGTAATGACAAATCAGGTTCAGAGCTCACTGTAAACAATCAAAAGATAGGTCAGCAAAACTTATTTTAGAACTTAAGAGTCTGAGTTTGATTAAAAACTCAAACATCTAGTGAAGGCAGTTGCCTTGAAAATATTTGTTTTCTCAACTTTTTTACAGCACTGGCACAAAGACAGCATGTGAAACTGCTTCCCATGAACTTATAAAGTTTTAAGTAAGGGGGTAGGGACCAAATTCAATACTAACTTTCATCATTTTTGGCAGTGTTTTCATTATAGTGAAAAGAGACACACAGGTTTTCATCATATGTCCTCTTCAAACTCTAAAAAAAGCCCCCAGGAGAGTTTTAACTCTCACACAATGTATGCTGGGAAGTCTGCTAATATGTTGATCATTTGTCTTTAGAAACTTCATTTAAAGTTACCACAAGGAGTTTTTAACTGGTTATGAACAGTCTCAATTTAATACTGATGCCTCTATATGACCTGCATGCGACTATCCACAAGATCTGCAGTTTCTATGTAGTTATTTTTAATGCCTGCCACTGAGTCGGATTCTCTGTGAAATCAGATGAAATGATCCAACGCTTGGTACATTTTCCCAGGTGAAGTTACAGTGAGTCGTATGTTAGCTAAGTGAAAGGAAGAAGAAGGAGATTTTTCTTTATAGTTTTACTTTTGATGTTATATTTTGTGGTTATGGCGGTGAAAACACTGGCACTTTTTTCCACAGGCACCTCCAAAATAAACACAATATGAAAGACCTCAAGTTAACAACTCACATTTATAAGTTCTGAAGTGTTCTGAACATGAATACCAGAAATTTAACTAACTTGAACAAACAAAACACTGAGTTAATGAGAAAAGATTAGTTGGTTACACTAGATTTCCTGTATTATTTTTCACAGTGCTGTAACATATGTACAGTTTAATCCTACACACTGACACCAACATTTCCAGCCAGTGCAGCCCCATAAATTCCCCTCCACATGTCATTTATTAGAGGCAGCAGTCAAGTCATTACACATGTGAATTCACACAGAGAGCACGACCAGATTGGGAACCTGGAGGGGGGCTGGGAAAGCACAACGGTGAGCCAAAGACCCCAACAGGCAAGTAGTTGTGATTCATAAAAAAATAGTCCGTGCACCAGTGACTAGTCATGCTGATATTTAGGTCATCACAGTTCGCTGTCGGCTCAAGTGGCCAGACAGAGAGTGTGATGCAGAAAGCTGAAGATGGTTGTCAAAGAGGGTACATCCAGTATGGACCCTCTTTAATGCAGGTATTGATAACAATGACTGTTCATAGCAGCAACAGTTACTGTTTGAGGGGAAAGCTGGCCTGTGGGGGCGGTTGGCCGGGCAGAGAAAGCAGAGAGCAGGCAGGGGGGCTCTGGTATGTGAGGAATGCAGCTAAGGCAAACAGAAAGCCCCACACTCCTGTGTCTAATGAAATCAATGCTTCCAGCTTTTCCGGTGCAAGGGGCAAATCAGACAGAGAGGCACAATCAACAGATGAGACTGATTGTAAGAGAGACTGATACTTCTCCTTCACGGTGAGCTGAGTTCAAGCTGAACTTGAACTGGGCTGAGAGAGATCTGCTGGTCCACTCACTCATCCAGCGTGTTTGCTCACAGGCCGAGCGTGTGAATAGGAGACTGAGAGGGTAAACACAGGCAGGGCTGGCAGAGAAATATGAAAGATGGCAGGGAATCATAAATCTGATTTACACCCACACAGTGAACATCATCTATGAACAGGCAGGTGATGGATGTTCAAAAATAGAAAATGGTCCTCTTAAAAGTTCACTAAAGTGATTTCCTCTGAGGTAAGAGGTCAATAAATAGCAGGATAATAAAAGAATTGTGCCCTGGAGGTAACACATTATTATAAATTCACTATATTTTGGTCAATATAATTATGATTCAACAGTTTGTGCAACTGGAAAACTCTTCAGCCCTCCCCTCTTTATAAAAGCAGCACAGAGGAACACTGTGTGTAATATCCAGATCACAAAGTTCTCAACAATACCTAAACACTGACCAGCTGAACTCTTCTTGAACTGTAAAATGATGCAAAGTCATCCAGAATAATGTGGTACGGCCATCAACTTTGGTTTTAATATTTCACTGAATGTAAACATATTATGACATTATGATGCATTGTATCATCAAATTATATCACAGCCTGATTGATGTTGGATTTTTGTGGCCAGTACCAATATTGATATTTGAGATTTTTTAAAAATAACATAAACACATTATGTAAAGCTTTTTAAAGAATGCAATAATGACCAGCTCACTGTATATATCACTTAAATACCATCTAGTATATCTAGTCTAGCTCTTGTCTGCACAATATATCATATTATCTCATCACTGATTCTAATTACCCTGTGACTCTTTATGGTCATAAATGATGCTTTTCACAGGTCATATATATCTGTGAGCAGCATGAAATTATGTCTCAGAAGGGACTCTGAGACTGTTTCGTTTTAGATTCAGACAACTTTATTGAGCCCAAGCAGGACAATTCATTTGCAACTTACCCATTCCATACAGACAACTCCAAAAGTCACAGGCAAGACTCATCGGCAAATTAGTTATAAGTCAGAGGCAACAGATAAAAATACACGGGGCAGAACAAGGAAACAACGAGCAGCAGTATATAAAATAGTGTGTAAAAAATGTAACAGGCATTTAAAATGACTACTCTTGGCATTTAGCAGCCTGATAGCAGAAGGAATAAACGATTTGTTCTCCTAAGGAGCACATTATAACTCTGACCTGACAGCATGACAGTGAATACACAGATAGAAAATGGTCGGATGGCTTATGATTCCTTTTGCTTTCTGGGCCACTGGTTTCTCCCAGAGGGAGCACAAGTCTCTTTGGTGGGCTCTGATTTTAATGGCTTTTTTAGTGGGTGATCTCCAGTATCCGCCCCCCCGCAACTTTTTCTCTCCTGATGCTGATTCATGTCATGGTATTGATTTGCCGATACTGAGTAACGATCCAGTACCAGTGATATACATGAATCATTGTGCACAATGACTGTATGAATGAAACTCTCAGTTTTATAATGACATCGTCAAAGAAACTGTACTTGTGTGGACTGATCTTGTCAATGGGTGATATGCTATCTGCTCTGCTTTGTAAAGTTTGTATTGGGGCCATTACAAATCTGGTATACTGGGGCCACTGATACAGCTTCAATGATATGTTGGAAGTTGTTTCACCATTCACATTAACTTTATATATGATGTTGTCATGAAAGATTGAAACTTAAAACTTTAAAGGAACAGTTCAAAACAGTCAAACATTTCTACAGGTGACATATCCAAATCTCTGCAAATCACACCAAAACAATTTAGATGAATCGATAGTGCTATAGAAAAGATGAAAATTATATTTTTTTTTATTTGGGGGCGAAATGTCCCTTTAAACTCAAATCTGTAAAAGAACAATTCCACGTCAAATCCAGTTTGAAGTGGCTGAAGTGTGTGTGTGTGACATCTAAACTCTGGGCACTGCTCCTTTACAATACCTGAAAGTAATTCATCCTGACTTTTCCTTTTTCTTCTGAAAGTCTCGTAGCAGTGATCACATCAGTCACAGGGATCAGCTTTTACACACACACACACACACGCACACACACACACACACACACACATACACACACACTTGGACACAGGCCCCGCCCTCTCTGACCTCATCGTCCCAATCATCTCTCTCCTCCTCCTCCTCCTCGCAGTCTGGCGCTCTCTGCTCTCCTCACCGCGCAGCAGCTTTTTTAATCCTCCTCCTCAAACCCAAAGTGTCCGGACCAAAAACTGCCACATTCCTGAGGACAAACTTTCTACTCTGCTCATGAACGTATCATTCCTACAGACCAGAAGAGACACTTGGACAGCACCTGGACACTCTTACTTCCTGGTTATATAACTTTTGTTGCACTTGAACGACTCCTTTACATTCCTGAGACTTTGGCCCCGGACGGACATTTGATTATTTTATTTTTTAAATCAACTAAAGTCTTTTTTTTCTTATTGTAATATTACTCTAAATATACCAAAAAGCAGGAGGCTTAGCCTACTTTTTTTGCACAATCCAGATATAGTCTTAACTGTGTGTATTTTTTTCTACGTGTAGTTTTAAATTAAGTAAAAAAAACAGTTAACAATGGCCAGTGTGAACTCTCTGGATGCTGTGAAGAGGAAGATTCAGTGTTTGCAGCAGCAGGCCGACGACGCAGAGGACCGGGCTCAGGTCCTACAGAGAGAGCTGGACAGTGAACGGGAGCTCCGAGAGAAAGTGAGGCAATCAAATCCGATCTTTTTTTTTAAAGCACTTTTCTCCCTTTTAAAACTCTTTGCTGCTGTTACACTGTCAGACTGATGAAATGATGCTTACTTCTTCATATTCACTCCTCAGCCTGTGAAAAGTCTAAATAGTTCATGTCATTGATTCATTCGCGGGCGTGATGGTGCCACAATGCAAGGCGTTGGTCCTCAATGAAAAAAGTTTGGATTCCTGCAGGTCTGTGCGCATGCGCAGTGCGGTCTGACTTACAGGCCGCTGTAAAACTACTGCGAATAATGTAGACCACGTAGACAGCAGTGAAGCTATTGTGCAGTTTAATTTATCTATCAGACCGACCACATTGCTTACTATTAATACTAATCACGTTAATACTTAAGTAATTATATAGTAATTATAACTAGTTAGTTTATTAATTAGGTGCCAGCAGCGTTTAGAGCTGTCAACATTTAGATGAAGGGGATGAAGTTGTGAAATTCAACTTTTTACGCTAGGGCTGCAAGCATTAATTGATTAGTTGTAGAGCTGCAATGATTAATCGATTATCAATTGATTATTAAGTTAATCGCCAACAATTTTGGTAATTGATTGCTCAGTTTTAGTCATTTTTTAAGAATGACTTTTCAGAATTCTCTAATACCAGCTTCTCAGATGTGAATATTTTCTGGTTTCTTTACTCTTTTATGACAGTAAACTGAATATATTTTGGTTGTGGGAAGAACAAGACATTTGAGGACGTCATCTTGGGCTGTGGGAAACTCTGATAGGCATTTTTCACAATTTTCTTACATTTTATAGACCAATCAACCGATCTGTTAAGCAAGAAAATAATCAACAGATTAATCGACAGTGAAAATAATTGTTAGTTGCAGCCCTTCTATCAATACACACATTCTTATCAACATATATCCATCCATATTCCTAGACACATTTCCAAATACAAACATACAATCATACCTACATGTAAACACATATGCCTTGTACACACAAATACACACTTATCCATGAACAGATACACTTCCATGCTTATTTGTTCAACATACAGACAGAAATAAATAAATAAATATCACTCATAAAAAATAGGCTGTTTCCATCCATTTAATTGACCTGTATTGACATCAGAGATTAATTTTAACTCCAACATTCACCATGACTCAAACTGTCAAGCCCACATTCAAAAATTATTTTCTGTTCCTTATTTCTATTAACATCGTTTCAGAAACCCCCTGATGCCTCAGAAACACTTTGAATCATTAAATGTTTTTGTTTTCAGTTATAATTGTTTCTTAATAAGGTGTTCATTAATATAGATTAATTATTTTTCACTCCCTTAATGTCCTGCTCAGTGACACTTCAGCAGGGTGGATGCGTGCCAGCAGCAGCAGCAGCTGTCTGGTTGAATGCCTAACCACATACCACCCTGCCTCCACTGATGATAGGAAAATAAAGGGCATTGACTCAAAAGTAGGCCTACTCTGTTATTAAGGGATTGAAAGAAATAGTCGGAAAAATGTGCCATTTTCAACCAGATCTGGAGCTGTGACTCACTTAATCGATGAGTCAAACAACAGAAAACTAATCAGCAACAATTTTGATCATTACTTAATCTTTAAAATGGCAAATAACCACAAGTTCCAGTTTCCCATATGTGACTATGTTTGGTTTTCTTAGTCATCCATGATAATAAACTGAATATTTGGGGGTTTGGACTATTGGTCTGAAAAAAACAAGAAGTTTGAAGATGTCCTTAAATGTCTTGTTTTGTCCACAATCCAACGACATTCAGTTTACTGCGACAGACGAGTAAATAAAATAGAAAATATTCACATTTAAGAAGCTGTAATCATAGAATTTTTACTTATTCTTCTTGACTCAAACTGATCGAGTGATTATCAGGTTGGCAGTTAAAGTAATTGTTGACAGCTACTTGATTGTTCATTGCAGCTCTATTTTCATATATTTACATTTCATCGTACAGTATCAGCAGCAGTTGCACAACTCTTGCTGGAAGAGGCACAAGTCATCGTTGAAGTTACACAAATGTGTGGTTTGCCAAATGTGTTGAAAAGTGACTCATCTGATTTCTTTCGCCCAGCTCTGTCAGTGTCACCTGCCTGTCTCTTGACTCTACCCACATCCGACTTTTGTAGCTTCACTCAGGAAAGTTAGAAATTGAAGGAGAAAAATGCTTAGCAGCAGCAGAGTTGGGTAACAGTCTTGACTTGTTTCACATGTTGCTTTATGGTGTACGGTGCCATATCCTTTGCATAGGAGCTGTTTAATGACAGGACAAGTAGAAAGATTGAAGGCGAGTGGGAGGAGAAGGTGTGGCTGTAAAGATATGGGAGCTGAGATGATGAAAGGAGCTGGTCTGCTGTAGGACTTACCCCTTTGTTACAGACTGCCTATTAGGTAACAGGGCACCTTTTTCATTTGACAATTGGGCGTTTGCTCAGCTTGTGGGTAATCAGTCTGATAGGACATCAGTAACATTAGTAATCATGATTTTAAAAGAATTCATCAGTTTCTTAGTCTGTTTGATGCCACATGACTTGCTACTTGACTTCAACATTAAGTACTGCAGTGCAGTGTCTTAATGTCCAAGCTTCAGGCGTACACTAGAAAGCATTCAAGTAGGTGTAGTAAATGCATGAATGAACTGTGCACTGTGGTGGTGCTTATTATTTTTAACTTTTTAGGACACACCTATAATTTCTGATGTTAAGTGAGGCGATTGCATATTTCCTGTCACATGTCAGGGGACAGGCATGAGCACACTGACTGCTTCAGAGCTGAACGTAGTGACACAGAGTTGTAGTAAAACATTAACATTAATTTAACATGCACTCTCAGAACTTCGCTGACAAACTGAAATTTGTATTTTACAGATACTGAATCACAAATAGGGCAGAAAATAATGATTATTTTCATTATCAATTAATCTGTCATCATCATCATCATCATCATCATCATCATCATCATCATCATCATTTTCTCCTTGAATTGATTAGTTGTTTGGTCCATAAAATGTCAAAGAGAGGGTGAAAGATGTTGATCACAGTTTCCCAAAGACCAAGGGCATAAAGATATACAGTTTACAGTCCTAGAGAACCAAAGAAACCAGGAAATATTCACATTTGAGAAGTCAAAATAAAAGAATTTGGAATTTTTTTCCAAAAAAACCCCAAGACTAATGAAATGATTAGGCTAATTTGTGGTTGCTTATGGTAGTAACTTCTCAAAAAAAAAAAAGAGAAACTTAAATTTTATAGCTACTGCATACCCCTCCATCCCCATCCCACTTCATTATTCTGCTTACAGCTACATTAAAGTGTGCATGAACAACTTATTAAATGTGTTTGTGCTGCTTATGAATGCTAAAATACGAGTTGAAATTGTCTTTTATCTGCAGAGTGGGTATTAGACCTGCAACAGTCAGTTGATTATTAATTGAAAGGGAATTTGTTGCCAATTATTTTAATGGTTAATCGTTTCAGTCATTTTCAAGAAAAAATATCAAACATTTGCTGGTTCCAGCTTCTTAAATATAAGGATTTGCTGGTTGTCATTTATAACAGTAGATGAAGAGTGTTTGTGTTTTGGACTGTTGGTCCAAAAAGAAGCAATTTGAAGACGTCACTACGGATTCTTGGAAATTGGGCTGAGAATTTTTCACATTTTTTGATATTTTAAAGACTAAATGATTAATCATGGAAATAATCAGCCGATTAATTGATAATGAAAAGTTGCAGCGTTTGTGGATATGTTACATTTTGAATTAAGTCTTTCTATTTCGTCTCTGTCAGCCTGAATCAGACAGAGTGGTGTGTTTGTGTGCCAGAGTGGTTGGTGTGGTCCCATATGTGAATAATTAGGACAACCTGGAGTTATTCCTTGGCACAAAACCTCTTTCATGGGAGCACGCAGAGATCAAAACAGGAACCTCGCCGTGTGTGTTGGGGTAATGAATCATTGTTTAAAAATGTGGAGGCATCAGAAGAAACAACAATTGGCCACATCTCTTACTAAAAAATGAAAGTAATTACTTTGTGTTATTTCTAGTGCGGTTTTGATGCCTCCAAAGACGTTACTCAAGCGCTCAATAATGCTTTAAGGCCATGTCAGATTACAAAGGCATGGCATAGTCTTCAAATGCTTAATTGACCTGCTTATATGTGTTTTATGTACAGCCATTATTGCCAATGAGCTGTTCATTTTGCACAGTGATTCACAGCAGTCATACTTATTTGATGGTTGAAGGTTAAGAGTTGAGAGTCAGGTCAAAGATGATCATTTGCTCTTTATACGTGACCCTGATAGCTGAGTGAGCAACACAGATGAACCTGATTGGCTGCTTTTCATAACATGCGAGCAAACTTGTGATATCTTTTTCCCGTTTTGGGATAGACATATTTCATTACTTTTGATATTTGTGAAACTAAATAATGACTTTGTTAATTACACAACAACCACATGATCAAAAATATCAGTGAAGGACATAAAAACATTGAATCAGAAGCTTAAAAGTGTCTCTTCCTCTTTTTGAAGGTGAAGTTTTTGTAGGCCAGTCCTGTTGTCATCAGACAACACATGGTTGCCTTGGTGATAATTGGTGTTTTACCGCAAAGCGTGCAGAAATACAGTTTGTGGCACACTGATCTGTATCTAAAACCAGATAATAAGGGAAGTTGGACACAAACCTCCACGGTGGTATCAGTATTGGGAAGGAGGTCACCCACCCCCCACACTCCCACCCTGCGCGGCTGCCCCTCCCAGGATGTCGTCTGCCGACTCTGGTCCAGCACTTCCTGTGCTTATACTTCCAACACTTCCTGTCCCTGAGCTCCAGCCCTGATCAACAGGAAGATTAGTGTGTGTGGTGGACGGAGTGTTTCTACACCAGTTAATGGATGTTCCAGTCAATGATGTGCAACTTTAGCCAAAGTTTAATGCTTAAAAACATCTTAAATGTCCACATAAGCTCCTGTCAGTTCACTCTAAGTTAGTTCTCTTATGGCGATGGGAGTTACCTAGCTAGGCTTCCAAAAGGGTTCTACCTGAAGGGCTGAGGTTCTACCCAGAAGAATTTGAGAATCAGAGGAACGCTTTTTTGAAGAAAGGGTTAATAATTGGTTCTTTGTAAACCTAGGGGTTCAATTAAGGACCCTTTTCATCCACAGAACCCCCAGGGAGTGTTAAAATCCTTAAAGAACTATTTTGTCAGGGGTTCTTTGTACCATTACTAGGTATGCGACAATTCGTCAACATAATCAATGTCATCGGTGTCATCAATTATGAAAATACATCGATTTGCATACTGTGTGTCGACCCGCTGCTATAAAATGCGATACCTGGTCAGAGCATGGATTCACCCGGAGAACAAACTACAGAGAGAGTTGCTGCAACCCGTTTACTTTCTGACAGCACCCAAGCACAATATATGAGAACTATCAACATGTGTAACATATTTCTGTCAGTAAAGTCCCTTAAGGTAGATCTTCTAGAAGTCTCATCATCACCCCCGTGTTAAAGGTGATGTCTGCACCGTTCCTGTTAACTTAACACCATGCGTCATGTAACAGCGTTATTCTGCCGTTTTGTACTTTTTGTTTACTTTTTCAGGCACGTATGGGATAGAAATTGATTAAACTAACCGTTCAGACTGTCTAATTCATTTCATTTGGCAGAAAAACTACAAAAAAAATATTCTTTGCTCCCCACTGTTGCAAAAACACACTGCCAGCGATCATCTAACCTGCATATGACTCCAGTGATGAAATAAGTCCATGTCATAACCAATTTAAGTTTGAAGTCAAAATACTGATTGTCCAGTTCAGTGAAGGGTTGACACTGATTAGTGATTAAATTAATATGCATCATAGCTCCTTTTGAATTTGAGATGTATTTTTCTGATGAGGCACCTGACATAGAGTCTATTAAATAAGGTGGAAATTTGACTAACTTCAAAATATGCAACTTGTGCTTTATGTGTCTACTTTTCAGGATTATAATTGAATGAAATATTTAAATATTAATGAGACAAGTTTTTGATTTGTATTTTAAGTAAATTAATTGTTGTATAATTGAATAATACAAAAAATAATCAATAGATTAATCATTTAAAAAATAATCCCTGGGTGCAGCCCTAACCATTATATAAAAGGGCTCTCGGTAGAACCCCATGTGTGGGTTATAGATAAAATTCTTGGAATATGAAAAGGTTCTTGGTTGGTTCTTGTCAACATCCTTTGAAGGTGTAATGATTCTGGATAGAACCCCCAGAGATGGCTCTGGGTAGAACAATTACATCACAGAGGAGTTCTCCTGTAAAACCTCTCTTGGAGGGTATTGGGTGAAACCATTCACAGATGTTCTTGGTATAATCCATTATGTTAGCTTCAAGGTAGAACCCTTTGAAAGGTTTCCATATGTTACCTTTAGAAAAGGATCTATAGGGAACCAAAACGGGTTCTCCTGTGGGAACAAGCCAAGGAACCCTTTATGGTTTTAATTAACCCCTTTCTTTGTTACGAGTATATCGATTTCAAATGATCTGTGTCTATGTATAGAATTGTCTGTACCTACTGCAGCATAATGACATTTACACTGGATTTGGTCGACGCACTGGAGTTGTTCTCTACAAACAGCTGTGCTCATTTTACACCACTTATATCTCATATTGAAAGCTAATTTACAGGAAGTCATTATGAAATAATGGTCATCTTAAACACAACTTCCCTCAGCTCGTCAGTTTGTCAGAATGAATCCAGGATATCATCTGTTTGCTGCTCGGTGTGGTCAGTCATTGGTTTGAAGGTTTTCTCCTGGGCCTCGAGCAGTCTCCAGCAGACTCTGTGGAAAGAATTACTTCCTGGTTTCACTGTTTTCTTTGGACTTTCTCCCTGGGAATAGCTCAACTTTCCAAATATAACTGCCACATGTTGATACGTTTGGGCTGTGTTGGCATTCTGGGGAAAACTCCCATGTTAGTGGCTTGTGGCTGAGCTGATTATGTAGGCCAAGGTTGCGGGTTCCAGTCCAGGCAAGAGGTAGAATATATTTGCACAGTCTGTGCTAGCAAAGCTAATTCTGCTATAATGTCATTAGGTAACATTTTGAGAGTGGAAATTATAGTGTTTTGTGTAGCATTTATAGCATAAATTAGTGTTTGGATCATTTCAAATCCACATTGAGCAAGTCTTTTTATTTAAGGATGCATGCAAAATTCAGTGAGATGCTTGTTTTGATCCTTCTGTCAAAGCAGCATCTGTTAGCATTTTGGTGCTAGTACTGCAGAGTGGAAATGGGATTTGTTTAACCTGGATGAACCACATTAACAGTTTTATGGCAGAAGTAAACTGCTACTATTGTTTATAATTAAATCACCTTCTCTTTATCTGTTTAGACCACACAATTACAGACAAATGCTGATTTATGTCAATTCCAACAAAACCAAGAAAAAAAGCAATGGTCTTAAACTTGTCAAGTCCCCTAAATAGCTGGATTCCAAGTATATTTCCTGGATTCCTGATGGGTCTTTTTACAAATAGTTTGCAATGAACCTCTTGACAGAATTAGACACTTCAGGATTATGTGGCAATGCCTGAAAGAAAGACTCAAACCTGCTTAAGATCTGTGTGAAAGTATGAATACATACTATAAAAAAACGGAGACCAAATTACATTTTGCATGACGGAGAGAGCTCATTGTGTTGCTTGTCTTTAATGGCCTTCTTTTACATATCATGACAGGCTGCCTTATACTGTATGCAGCTGTCTTTGCATGCCAGATCTTTATGGGAAAAGATTACACACTCACACACAGGAGCACATTCACATTGAGAGTAGTGAGCAGCAGTAGAGTCAGGAATAACTTCCCCTGAAACCCAACAGCATTGTGCAGCTCATTAGCCCACTGCCCTGGAATCAGCCAATAATTAGATTCCTCTTTCACTTGTCCTTGATCCTGTCTCTAATACACTCAGGTATTTCTTAAATCATTCCCAGTAGAACTGTGCTGTATCTTCAAGTCAGGCTGGAAACTGTTTACCGTGTAGAGAGGCCAGTGGACAATATATAGTCAAGCAGTGACAGAGACATGGACTGAAAAGCCCAATATGGTGCTGTATTCCAATATATCGTAGTTTGTGTCGCTTACTAAGGCTGCTGAGCAAAGCCAGGCAGCTTAAGGCAGCTTTAGACCTCTATGACAGTAAACAAGAATGTTATTGTTGGGGACAAAACAAGACAGTTGAAGACACCACCTTGAGCTTAGGGAAACACTGATCAACATTTCACCATTTTCCTACATTTTATGGACTTAACAACTAGTCAATCAATCAAGAAAATGATCAACAGATTAATCAACAATGAAAATAATCTTTAGTTGCACCCCTAGAGGAAGAGTTTGACATTTCGGGAAATACACTTACTGTTTTTCTTGCTTTTTTTTTGCTGAGCTTTAGCTGAGAAGACTGTTACCACTATTGTGTCTGTGCGCTAAATATAAAGCTACAGCCAGTAGCTGGTTAGCTTAGCTTAGCATGTTAGGCCTTTTCCACCAACCGGTTCTATACTGGTTCAAGCACCTAATTTTGAATCATTCCTGAGCATATCCTCCAAAAATAAATTGGCTCTGAACCTGAAAAGTTGGTTCCCAGCTGGAACCAAAAATAGCAAGCTTTTATTCAGAACAAAAGTGGGCGTGTCATATTCTACAGGCTGTTGTGCATTGTCAATGCCCCTGATAACATGCTTGATTACAATGATCCACTCAAAACTGGTGGAAGAGTGGACTGGTTTGGTAGATAGCACCAAGGTTTGAAGAAATACTCCACACACAATAGCACATAACCCCCCCTTTAGAACCCACAAAGTGTTGTTTTTTTCAGTTCAGTTTTTGTATGCATTAAACAAAAAAGATATAACAGGTTGATTAGTGAGCTTTATAGGTGCTGGTGGGTGGATTTGTTCCCTTTGGGGGAAGCTGTCAAGTCGCCGCAGTTACTGAAATACAACTCACATCTTAGAAAGCACTGGTGTTACATATTAAGCTACCTTGAAGACAGGGCAGCTACTTGTTGCCTAGTATCTTTTACATATATATATATGTGTGTGTGTGTGTGTGTGTGTGTGTGTGTGTGTGTGTGTGTGTGTGTGTGTGTGCGTGCATATGTGCTGGCTGCCACAATCATCCTGATACTCCACCACAAACATTCCCCATAGTTTGTTTTACCATATAAGGCAGTGTGCGTCCCTGGCAGCTGAAGAATGCAAAGTGGGTGCTAAAGGAAGAGGCATGGCCCAGATACAGAGAGAATACCAGCCCTGAAAGAAAGAACAATCAAAGGGAGGAAATGAAAGGATGTTGGGCAGCTGACTTCCTGTCACTTTTTTTCAAGATCCTCATTTGTAAAGTCACGTTAGTATCTATTCTTATAGTAAAAGTTTGTTGCTCTCAGTTCTTGACACCTTTACCTTAAGTTTTCAGCCACCTTTGTTTTTTGTGCAAAAGCTGTGAATGCTTTTCAAAGAACTTGTGTTGCTGTTGTTTAAGCGTCAGTTAAATAATTTTCTTGAGCTGGAAAAGCTCTTCTCTGGTCATGGCTGAGTGAATTAGAGGCATGAGAGTATGTGCTGTACACGCATAAGCTGTTTTACTTGACACAAGGCTGTCTCTGTTTATGGGGGATTCCCCCCTCCCCTCCTTGATTGTGAAAATCTGATGACAGATTAGACACCTAACACATTCGATTGCATGCATAGATATACAATCACACCATAGTGGTGTTAGCTCAGACACTGGTTTTGTGTTTGTGTGTTGCTTGACAACACACCTTTAACTGGCTGGTTGCTAGCTGGTAATGATGTTTGTTTGAGCGAGGCACAGATTGACAGAATGAGAGTGGCTGTTTGCATGTTTGCAGAGTGTATGTGTGTGTCTGTAAGTGCATTACAGCATCTGATGTGGCAGTGTAGCTGACCTAAGCTCATGAATAGCATGTTTGTTTGTGTGCAGACAGTATTCTTCACAGCGCATTGCTCCACTCAGGACTGAGGAAGTAACAATATCTGTTATTTCAGGCTCCAGTTTAATTCTGTTCACCGTTTCTCACTGGCCAGATGTAGTGTCGACAGATGCAGACCTGTGTGAAGGACATGGCTGATGAGATTTCAAGATGTTCCGACCGATTTATGACTTTTCATTCATTCCTCGTTGGGTTAGGTTTTCCTCTATCAACTGCTGGCTGCTTTAAGTCATGTCAACGCTAGTTCGGCAGACATTTCCTGCCTCATATCAGCGGCCTCCCCTGGCAGCTCTGGGTGTAGTAGGGCAGGACCTGGGAGAGGACAAAAAAGAACCAAGAAAGGGAGAGAAAAGAGAGGTGGAAAGACTGACTGGCAAGTCAGCAGTCTAAGATGACATGCAGACGAG
>JAJHUR010135011.1:256699-271082 GCA_027495735.1 Lutjanus campechanus
TGTGTGCGTGCATATGTGCTGGCTGCCACAATCATCCTGATACTCCACCACAAACATTCCCCATAGTTTGTTTTACCATATAAGGCGGTGTGCGTCCCTGGCAGCTGAAGAATGCAAAGTGGGTGCTAAAGGAAGAGGCATGGCCCAGATACAGAGAGAATACCAGCCCTGAAAGAAAGAACAATCAAAGGGAGGAAATGAAAGGATGTTGGGCAGCTGACTTCCTGTCACTTTTTTTCAAGATCCTCATTTGTAAAGTCACGTTAGTATCTATTCTTATAGTAAAAGTTTGTTGCTCTCAGTTCTTGACACCTTTACCTTAAGTTTTCAGCCACCTTTGTTTTTTGTGCAAAAGCTGTGAATGCTTTTCAAAGAACTTGTGTTGCTGTTGTTTAAGCGTCAGTTAAATAATTTTCTTGAGCTGGAAAAGCTCTTCTCTGGTCATGGCTGAGTGAATTAGAGGCATGAGAGTATGTGCTGTACACGCATAAGCTGTTTTACTTGACACAAGGCTGTCTCTGTTTATGGGGGATTCCCCCCTCCCCTCCTTGATTGTGAAAATCTGATGACAGATTAGACACCTAACACATTCGATTGCATGCATAGATATACAATCACACCATAGTGGTGTTAGCTCAGACACTGGTTTTGTGTTTGTGTGTTGCTTGACAACACACCTTTAACTGGCTGGTTGCTAGCTGGTAATGATGTTTGTTTGAGCGAGGCACAGATTGACAGAATGAGAGTGGCTGTTTGCATGTTTGCAGAGTGTATGTGTGTGTCTGTAAGTGCATTACAGCATCTGATGTGGCAGTGTAGCTGACCTAAGCTCATGAATAGCATGTTTGTTTGTGTGCAGACAGTATTCTTCACAGCGCATTGCTCCACTCAGGACTGAGGAAGTAACAATATCTGTTATTTCAGGCTCCAGTTTAATTCTGTTCACCGTTTCTCACTGGCCAGATGTAGTGTCGACAGATGCAGACCTGTGTGAAGGACATGGCTGATGAGATTTCAAGATGTTCCGACCGATTTATGACTTTTCATTCATTCCTCGTTGGGTTAGGTTTTCCTCTATCAACTGCTGGCTGCTTTAAGTCATGTCAACGCTAGTTCGGCAGACATTTCCTGCCTCATATCAGCGGCCTCCCCTGGCAGCTCTGGGTGTAGTAGGGCAGGACCTGGGAGAGGACAAAAAAGAACCAAGAAAGGGAGAGAAAAGAGAGGTGGAAAGACTGACTGGCAAGTCAGCAGTCTAAGATGACATGCAGACGAGAGGGAGAAAATCTTAAAAATTAAAACAGAGGCCTGTTCCAGCTGCCAGTGAGCAGGAAACCATGCTTTCATTTCCTGAAATATTGAGTCTATGACAGAATGGAAGAATAAACTAGATGGAGGTCTATTTATTCTCAGCACAAACAGACCGAATAACTCTTTTTCCACTGAGCTTTCCTAGCTCCTTCTTCTCTATGCAGTGTTACCCTCACAGCTACGACGATTAGCATTTTTAGCATTAGCATTTTTCACTTCTTTTTTCTTTTTTTACATTTTATCGATTAAACCAGTGGTTTTCAAACTGGGGTACAGGTACCAACAGGGCTCCTTGAGTGGGTTGTAAGGGGTCTAAAGCAAAAGGAGGAAGAGAATATTTCAGCTCTTATCACAAGCAAAGAAATAGGGTTGGGTTTGATTGATTATAATTTATAATGATCCTAGTTCATCTTCAAACCTAAAATTCTCAGAGGAGATTTCTTGAAAAAACCCAGCTGTCTGTGGTCTAATGTGAATCTGTTGTGGGGGTCTTTGGCATGAAAAAGTTGGGGAACCCCTGGACTAGGGCTGCAACTAAGAATTGTCTCAATTCATTGAGTAGTTGATTGGTCTATAAAATCTCAGAAGATAGTGGATAATGTCATTCAGTGTTTTCTTAAGACCAAGATGTTATCCTTAAATGTCTTGTTTTGCCTACAGTTTACTGTCATAAAGAGCTACAGAACCCCAAAAAATGCTCACATTTAGGAAGCTGAAATCAGAGAATTTTTACTTTTTCTCTTTCTTTCAAACCGATTAATTTAATAATCGATTTATGTTTGATTAATTGTTGCAGCTGTAGTACAGACTGCAGAAAGATGAGCAAACGTACCACAGCTATGCTGAAAACAGGAAGAGAGAGGATACTAAAAGACATCTGGCAAGAGATACAGAAGTATCATCTGCCTTCATACTTCAGAACAGCTTCTTTCCTGAGGCTGTGAGACTCTTCAGTTCATCCTCAGCACTCCACCATAAATAAAAGTTTATTTTTATGACTTACAAACTATTCATGGATTTAAAAAAGAAGGGAGAGAACAAGGGATGTTTAGGGCCCCATGCCTGTGTTTGCCTTAGGCCTCAGAATGTCTAAATATGCCCCTGTTGCCAAGTGGTTTTCTTTCGTCTCTCTTAATTATTTTATCCCACACCATGAGTGACAGAATGACTCACCTGCCTGTAAACTGAATTGCCGACACTTTGACTGTTGGTCTGACTGGCAGACTGACTTCTGGACTGAATGACTGGCTAATGAGTCACTGACCTACTAACTGCTGCCCTGCAACCAAGCACAGAATAATGTCTGTTTGTCCAAGAAAACCCCAGCTGTGCTTCATTTTAGGAGCAGGGAGTAAACTTGTGTGAGTACTCTGGGTTTGAATGAATAGTTCAGCTTTGCAACGGTTTTGAAAGTGCAGTTATAAAGCCCTGTTTGAGCTGCCTGGTTGTAAACGTACATTTTAACAGTGGACAGTGTCTTTGTGATAACTTTTGTATGAAAACTGGCTGAAAGTGTCTCCCTAGGAGGTGGTGGTTGGATAAACTCCCCGACCAGCAGAGAGGAAATGCCTGTATAGTTGTCTGTTTGCTTTCTTTTTCCTCTCTCTGCCTTTGTTTACCAAGGGCAGATGAGCAGAAGCCCATTTGTCCACCCTACTTGGCCCAGTTCTGCATTCACAGGCACCGGAAATTGAGTTTTTGTAAACGTTTCATTCAAAACTAAAGTCCTGTGATCTTCAGATATTAAAAAGGATCAGACTCAACAGTTAGTAGTTGTGTTTGGTCAGATACTGTTTATTACAGGTAGGCCCCACTCCTATACGAGATCCTCCAAGGACCTCCAGCTGTCTCCATTTCACTTATTATTCATCAGCTGGACTCAGCTATTGATTTGTGAAACATGAGTGGCCCCAGAGAGGACGAAGAATAGATTACAGCATCTCACTAACTCATAGCACAGATGAAAGAGAATGTATTGTGTATTTTTCACTTGAAGTCAGACTCCTTTATGTGGTTTCAGGAGAATTTGCATGAGCTTAATGGGTGTAAAGAACACAGACAGCACTTAGTGATTAGGCAGAATATCTCCCTATAGTCATAGCACCATGGTCATAGGTACTTTCAGAATAAGAGTCCTTTAGAGGCATTACAGCAAATGCTTTTGTAGCTGCTTCTCCTCCAACATGGCCGCCTCGATCCAATTTGATCGGCTTTCAAAAGAAGATGCACAGTTTCTTTGTGAACACTTAAAGGTAGAATCCCTAATATTTGTCCGAACTGTTCATAAGGGCACCAGGACAATTTATTTTTATTGTTGTGCCTCATTCCCAGGGCATTAAATACAGATGTTTTGGATTGGTAAAGCATCCCAAGCACAGTAAAATATTGAGAAATACAGGAAGAGGGTCTCTACAGATGTAGCCACCACCACCACACACTTCTAGTGGGTCATAAGTGATGATTGAAAGGGATGAGGCCTATGTTTTGAGTCGACACATTATTATTTATTTTTTTTGGAAAATGTTGCATGTTATGCCTTTAAATTACTGTTTTTCGATGTCATGTGCCTATGGAGAATGAGATCATACTTTTTGGACTCCTTCAAAAATAATTGTAAAGAGATAAATGTTTTTTTTAAAAAACATATTACTGGTAGCTGCTAAAAAAAGGTGATTACAAGGATGATGTATGATGATGATGTATCCATGTAATATTTGAAACTCACTTTATGGACGTGTCTTTGCTGAATGTCAGTTTAAAAAAAACAGTGGACAGTGTCTTTGTGGTAAATCACTTTGAGTTTAGTCTTTGCATATTTCTTTTATATAAAAACATCAAAGTTATCATTTAAGTTATCAAGTATTTCTAAAATATAAAAATATTTTCCAAAGTTGTAATGTGTGAAAAAAAACAAATACCTAATTGTAGAAGAAAATACCAAGAATATGTGCGAAGATTTTCTGTTCATGCTGTTTTGATTGAACAAGAAACTTATTCTGCATTCTCATGAAAAAAGGACTGATTTTAAACCTCAGCATAGTGGCAGTGGTCTGGGAAATGGGACACAGAACAGCAACACATTTTCTTTTTTTCGCACCTGTCTTATTTTTCTCTTATACCATTTTCAACATGGGCTTACAGTAACTTTACAAGCCATAAAACATATTTAATTGAATCAAATTAAATTAAATTAAAAAGCAGTTGAGCTGTGGACTTTTCTGTCCCCTCGTTGTCCTCTTTGTGTCTTTTTCTTCTCTTTCTGGTTTATATGGGGAAGAGGATGAGGGTGGACCAGCTTGTGTGATTTAAAGTTGAATGAATGACTGATTAAATTTCTCTCTTCCTTCTTTTTTCTCAGGCGGAGGGTGATGTAGCAGCTCTGAACCGTAGGATCCAGCTGGTGGAGGAGGAGTTGGACCGAGCTCAGGAGAGGCTGGCCACGGCACTGCAGAAACTGGAGGAGGCTGAGAAGGCCGCAGATGAGAGCGAGAGGTCAGATTATATTAAACAAGATTCAACTTTGATATTCTTTAGATGCAACAACCTTTGTGTGAGAATGTATGACATTGCCTGGCTTTTATAACATAATGTAAAGGCTTATTTAACCTCATGTGCTGTGTCCCATCTGATCAGAGGAATGAAGGTGATCGAGAACCGAGCGATGAAGGATGAGGAGAAGATGGAGATTCAGGAGATGCAGCTGAAGGAGGCCAAACACATTGCAGAGGAGGCCGACCGTAAATACGAGGAGGTGAGACTTATCAAGCATGTTTAGTCTTTAATTCGACCTACTCTTTTATTTTGGATTCTGTTGAGCGTTGGGTCCCAAAATTTCGTCCCTAAAGTTCTGTTGTTATTCGTCCCAGGTGGCCCGTAAGCTGGTGATCCTGGAGGGAGAGCTGGAGAGAGCTGAGGAGCGGGCCGAGCTCTCAGAATGGTAAAACTAGTGAACACACAAACGCAAGCACAAATACACACATGCCCTCACATGTCACCCTTTCATGATTGATTTATCGATTTCTTTTATTTTTAGGTCATTCACACTAAATGTACATCCAAGCTACAGCTGCTATGTTCAAACATTTTCTAAGTTTCTAATTTTGGATTATACCATATATCAACAGACCATTTTTGCTCTTAATCTGACAAACCAAACATATGTTGGTCTCTCTTCACAGTAAAGCCAGTGACCTGGAGGAGGAGCTGAAAAATGTGACCAACAATCTGAAGTCCTTAGAAGCCCAGTCTGAGAAGGTGAGAGTCATTAAGAGGAATTTGAGTGATGTGCACGGCAGTGACTGGGCTCTGCAACATGTGTAAAGTATATTTACACATTTATATAAATGATCAGTATTGGATAAACTATTTTCAAAAAATGTAGTTTACTAAACTACTCTACAAGCTACTTCATGAAAAGTAGTTCAACAACATCTTAACTACTCTAAAAAACATTAACTTGTCAAACTAAAACTACTTTTCAAGTAGTTTAACATCTGAGTGAGGATTTAATATAACTACACAAGATAAGATAAACTTGAATCATTCTCTTCTGGGGAAATGTACATGTTAGAGCAGCTCAAGAGTCACGAATAAATATAGAACAAGAGCAAGACTAAATAAATATAATAGCACAGGATGATTGCATAATGAACATATATTAACATATATTGTACAGGATAATTGCACAGATATAAAGGCTGTATAACTGCACAGTATACAGAATACATATGGAACAGTATAATAATATAATGAGTATACACTATAAAGACAAAAATATAAAAATAATATGTATATTAATGTGTAATATTGTTGTGATATTATAATGTTATATTATAATATATAACATAACCCAAAGTAGTTAACTACTGAAAAAGCCACTAAGATTTGCATGTAGTTAAACGCTGTAAATAATACTAATTTTTTCACCTCCTGAGGTGCCAGATCAGTGGAGTTTTTCCACACTGGAAAAATGCAGCATACAGTAGTTTTATTATCCAGTAATGTTGAAAAGAAGCATTGTGTCAGGACTATGTGTAAGGCTATCCACAAACTGTGCGTAAAAACCACTTGTTTACAAAGTTACTCTGACTCTGACAACGTTTTTGTCCGCCAAAGGTGAATGTGTCTATTCAAAATGCTTCAGTGGTTAAAAAAGTTATTTTCTAACCATATTGGCTCATATTGTGGCAAAGCTGACTGATGGTTTGTGAAGATTCGAAGCTTTCGTTCTCTTTCACAAAAACACAACCTAAACATAAACAACAGTATACATACTGAACACCCGGTCTGGCAGCCAGCACATACTCATCTCCTCTTGCCTGTATCCTGTCATTTGGGCTGCTCTCATGGCTCACTGGTCAGTAATTTGAGTGAGTAGGGAGGGATCCCACAACACCAAAGTATTGTTTCAAACTACCTCCATTATAATTGTGTATCATCAGGCCCTACTTACAACGCAGCCATTTATTTTGCCCTCAGGTTGTTAAGAATAAAACCTGAATATATCAAGAGTGCAGTACCTAAACTCTTTTGTTATGCAACTGTGTTAATATATGTTTACTTATCCACCACATGACAAATTAGCCCTTGCGGCTGCTTTTGGCACATGCAGGGTTAATGGTGTTTCAGTAAACACGAAGCAGCAGCCAGTAGAGACCTGCAGCATATTCTTCCTGTTTGCTACATTACATTCCTCCCCAGGCACAGACAGGCAGTATGACGGCATGCCAGGCTTACCACATGACCGCTCCACTTCAGCAACACATGCCTTTGCTTTGTTCAGTCAGGCCGGCCACGCTTGGCATCACAGCACAACTCGTTCCCAGGCTGGGCAGGGCCAGCACATCCCCTTTCTCTTTCCTCCCCTCTTACACATCACTCCTCAAAGGGAGTGCACTTATAATCCTTGGTTAATAGAGAGTGTGCCTGTGTGTTTTCACATTGTGTTTTATTTGTAGGTAAAAGCGTGTGTGAGCATGTGTTTTTGTTCTGCCGCAGATTAAGTAATGCTATTTCTCTGTGTCTGTCCACAGTACTCAGAAAAAGAAGACAAGTACGAGGAGGAGATCAAAGTTCTGACCGACAAACTGAAGGAGGTGAGATTCTGAGTGTGGTGATCCCACAGCTAAAAGGAAGATTTTACCCCAAAAAAAGCTCTCTCTGATGGCAGTAGTGCACACTGATTGAGCACATACTGTTTTTAAAGTGAAACAAATCAGTAACAGTCACTTCTGTGATACTAAAAAAAACAACAAAGGGATAACAACTGGGTCATGGTCATGGAATCTAGCCAGGGACCTTTGTTGCACATCAGCCCCCATACTCCCGTTCAAGTTTTCATCACACACTAAGAAAAGCTTTTGAAAACCTGTTGTATTTTAGTCTTGTATGTTGACATCACTGCCTTATAGCTTGTTTCTCGCCTTTTGACATCCTGTGTCTGTGTTTCTGTCAGGCTGAGACCCGTGCAGAGTTTGCAGAGAGGACAGTGGCCAAACTGGAAAAGTCCATTGATGACCTGGAAGGTATGAGATCAGTACCACTCACATGTCATAATGTTATAATGCACCACTTTGCATCAGAATATACATTTTTTAACACAACACACAGGCAAAGTCCACTCAGTCAGGCTCTAGCATGACTTGCTTTAAATGAATAACCAGTGATCTGGACCTGAGGATGCAGGAAACATGTTGGTTGATGAACCAAAAGCAGACAGTTTAGTGGAGTTTCCTGTGGGTCACGGGCGAACTCTAATCCTAATCCATCTTAATGCACACATGCAAAATTCCATTCAGTTTGACACAGACCCCAGAGGGAGTGTCCTATTTCTGCAACACTGGAAATATTTTCTGTGGAAAAGAAAGTGAGTTCCTCTGCCAAACGTATGGAAACTCCTCACCTACAGTGTGAGCTAAGAAAAGACCCTTGTTTCTGAAGGACAGGTACTCCATGTCAGCCACGCTGCGGAGAGGACAGAATGTCCTCATGTTTTTAGGTCAGCATTATTTAGTTGTCAAACCACAGGCAGCTCAGTTTATAGAGTTATTGGTGCAATTTTACAAGGCATTCAGAGCAGGCTTTGAATGCTCAAAGCTCACCCAGCTAAAGAGCTGCGAGCAGAATTAGATATGCATCATTCTTTCTTCCAAGCATTTCTGCATCTTTAAAAAGCCTGACCTATTTTTTTGTCTTCTCCTTCCTCCCTCTGCTCTTTGCCTCCATCTGTCTCGCATTCTTATCCTGCTTTTGGCTTGTTTGTGTCGCTGCTGCCCTTGGCACCTGCCTGCACTTCCTGTCGACCTCTGACCTCCAGACGAATTGTATGCTCAGAAGCTGAAGTACAAGGCCATTAGTGAGGAGCTGGACCATGCCCTCAATGACATGACATCTCTGTAGATGCTCTCTGTCTTTCTCTGCCTTTCACTTCCCCTTTTCTGTCTTGTGTTTTCACTATCTGGACTCTCCATCTTCTCTCTGTGGATCACATGTGCCTTCCGCTCATCTTACTATGCAGAAAATAATTAAAAATCTTCTTCTTTCCTACTTCACAGCTTTTTGTCTTTCTGTTCTTGATTGTTCATATAAGCTGTATATGGGTGTAAAACATTTGCTGCAGCTACAGTGTTCACTGCCATGCCGATTTTGAGTGATTGTCTATTTGCATCCAGATGAGAATAGGCACACAGCAACTATTCAGCTTCATTTACAACTGACCTCATGAGTTTATCTATAAAGAGTGACAAATTTCCTGAGGATGAAAGTTTGCAGTAGAGACTTGGTTAGCGGGCTTCGATTAAAATCCAGGAGACTAATAAGTAGTTTGAAATTAAAAGATGTTAACGTAACTTTTAGACTTAGCTGACTTATTATTTACAGTTTTTTATTGTCAGTTTTCAGTTGCAGTTTGGTTTGGTTTAAGAAACAAAACTACTTGGTAAAGTTTAGGAAAAGACCATGGTTTGTTTATGCCATGGCTATTTACAGTCCGGGTGCAAATATGATTGTTGGCTACGGACACCTTGTTGTTTGTCCCTGCCATGCTAGACTATATTCACTCCGGTGTAAATAGCCACACTGACTGCTCCACCTGGGTGCAAATAGCATCTGCCTTTTTGTATTTAGGTAACCAACAGTTTGCTCCTCTGAAATCTGATGTTAACGTACATTTTACATCTAAGTATCAGCAAGTGTATGTGAGACAAGGTGAGAGATTTACTCTGGTTTTTGGTGTGAATTAATGCAGTTCACTTTTTACCCTTTTAAGACACTCTTTTGGTTGTAAATCTAACTTCTTTTTGATGGTGTCTGATATTAAATATTCATAGTGTGCACATATATGAACCCTATTTACACAAGTTAGCATCTAACACAACAAATGACCCCAAGTTTAGTACACAAGTCCTGTATAAAAAGAGCACAATATAATCTACTAACAGTCTCCAGACAGAGAATAACAGTCAGCAGTTTATCCTTGAAAGGCACTGCGGTGTGGTTGAATTTTTTGCATGATGCACAACTTAACCAAAATAGTTATATGCAAAACATCTGCCCAGTAAAACAGTGCCCTGTGCTGTCCTGCAAAGGTTGCTATTATAAAGGAAAATATATCGGCATGACAGTCGGCAGTATTATTTACTGATGGTTGACGCTTCACCATTTCTCTTTTCTTCTTCTCTTCTCCAGAGAAACTATCACATGCCAAAGAGGAGAATCTGGGCATGCATCAAGTCCTGGACCAGACCCTGCTGGAACTAAACAGCTTATAAACACACAAAGGAGAGGAAACTGGAGAGGAGGAGATCGTCATGTAACATTCCTTCAATGTTCATTCCACATTTCGAGCTGTAAAATCTTTATTCCCCATGTGAAGGGGGATTAACTTAATGCTTGTCCCTTGATGTTTTTTTTTTTGTTTTGTTTTTTTCTAAGGCACAACTTTGTTTCTTTTTTTTTTTAAAGATGGGAAGTCTTTTTGACCACATCGCTTCTTTTTTTATTTCCAGCTGTGATTACAGAAATTCTCCCCATAAATGATTTTTGACCACTTTATTTAGAAAGAACTGGCATTTAATACACCCAAAGAAACCTCAGATTTGGTCACTGAACCACTTAAACCGACTCAATTTTACATTTTATGTGCACATACATTAAAACTATCTGATTATTTTAATACATATGCTACAGATGGTGTTGGTTTTGCTCAGTCTACATTAGTGTGACTCTGAAGTGCCACCCCGTGGTGATATGAAGTTTTGTTTGTCAGCTCTTGCTGTACCTCTTTAAGAGGCTACAAGGCATTCAGCCCATGTGTATCCTCCTAAATCAGTTTGTTTTTAAACAGCATGATGATGAAATGGACAGGTAACCTCATGGAAAGGTTTCATTGATAAATAAACAGGTTAGTCACTCTTGGCTTCCTTGAAGTAATGCCTCTTCTGCCAATCCCCAGTCATCCTGAGGCCTCCATGATGAAGATGCTCACAGTATTTATGTGCATTGACATTTTTTACTTCTGTGGTGTGGGAATCTGTGCAGAATATGAGAGTGTGCATATCTGAGCTGTACTACCTTCCCCTAAGCTGACCTGACCATTGACATATTCTGCATCAATGCCAACAATATGCCACAATGTAGCCAATATTAACTAGACTTACATTATATTGTAGAACATGAGCGAGCTGAACCCCAAACCACTGGAAGCTCAGTCAAGTTTTATCAATCATGGATACTTATTGTATATAGTAGAATAATGTTAGGTATGTGAGAAATTGTATTTCTTTTGGGTTTTTTTGTTTTGTTTTGTTTCAATTACACCACTTCTTTTTGCCCAGGGGAACTCTCAAGACCAAAGAACACACATAACACAGACAATAAATTCTTAAATTGTTTTATTTTTGTTTGTGATGGTCATCATGGTTTCATCTCATGCCAGGGCCATGAAAAGCGCCTCACACATGCTCGAGACCATTTTTTGAAATATTTCATTCACCACCACCCCCCCACCCCCCTCTATGTCAACCTAATAAATGTTTTACAGAAAACATGGCTCATGGGACTTTTTGTGCATTTTGATGATTATGAAACATGTTTTACATAGTCAACAGCAAGCGCTTCATCACATCAATCTGAAATACATCAAATTCAATCTGAGTGTAGGTGAATGTCTGCATGTATATGATTTAAGTTGATTCTGGCCTTGCAAATCTGCTCCCCTGCTCTGTTCAGGGTTTCTGCAGGTTTCTGCAGGTTTCAACAAATTAGATTTAAAACTTTTTAAGATGATTGTAAGTAGAATTTAAGACCTCTTTCATTGTCCATACTGGCAAAAAATACATGAACAGTTTGCATGAGTGTTTATTGGTTCAATGTTGGTTTCCTTTGCAGATAAGCGTGATCAATAGTTTTTTCAACAGTTTTTCTCCCATAATAACATTTAAAAGTAAGACTGAAGTTAAATCTAACTTAAAAACTAAATGTAACTTCATCATTCAATTTTTAAGAGCTATCTACCTGCGGAGACCCTGTATATTCCATGAAACCACAAAGGGGGATGAAATTTCCCACCAGTTGATCAAGATCCTTTAAAGACAGAGATTATTTCTCCACTAAGGATGTGCCACATTTAAC
The DNA here is from genome assembly GCA_027495735.1 of Lutjanus campechanus. Lineage (NCBI taxonomy): Eukaryota > Metazoa > Chordata > Actinopteri > Lutjaniformes > Lutjanidae > Lutjanus > Lutjanus campechanus. The sequence continues at coordinate 268,640 of JAJHUR010135011.1, forward strand.
ACATGGAGTGTGAGGCTTAGACTCATCTATCCATGGTCCATTCTGCTGCCGGTCATGTTTTTTTTTTTTGCAGACTTCAGCTCAGGAATGTTTTCTTCTGAAGGCACAGCCTAGACAGACAAAAATCAATCATTTCAACATCTTATCACTGGCAAAACAACAAAAAAAATTAATTAAATAAACAAACAAAAAAATTAACTAATACTGAAACAAAAAAAACCAAACTAAAACTAAACAATTTTCAAAAATAAAAACTAAACTGAAATAGGAAAGTCCACTCTGTAAATGTACTATAACTAAACTGAATAGAAAACAAAAATAAAAATGATGATGATAACTCTGGAGGGATGCAGTTGAAATGTTTGACCCTTTTTAAGCAAACTGTTATCTTTGATCATATCCTAGGGCTACAACTGATGATTATTTTCATTATTGATTCATCAATCAAGTATTTTCACCATTAAATTATATGTTATTTGGCCCATAAATTGTCAGAAAATAGTGAAAAATGTTGATCTGTGTTTTCCAAAGCCCATGGTGATGTCATAAAATGTCTTGCTTTGCCCACCACCCAAAGATATTCAGTTTACAGTCATAGAGGGCTAAAGAAAACAGAAAATATTCACATTTGAGATGCTGAAGTCAAATTATTTTAAAGTTTTTTATTTTAAAAAATGACTCAAAATGATTAATTGATAGTCAAAATAGTTGACAACTAATTTAAGTCAATAATTGATTCATTGAATTGATCTGATTAACAGAAACCCTGTTAAAATATAAGTTCGTGACATTTTTCTCACCTGCAGTTAATCTGCATTTGCCCCCTCGTGGTTGACAAAGGATTAAAGAGCAGCCTGAACAGGGTACCACTGTCTGAGCATGGCTGAAGATGGTGGTGATCCTGTAGCAGCCTGTGGAAATAATTACGGATAAATGAGAATATACCGCTTTAAAGTGCATAATTAGTCAAATAAAATGCATCAGATCACCACTGAGGAAAATGAGGTGTGCGATGCTGTCCTTACCTACGCATTTAACATCCATAAAGTAGGAGTTGGGACTCTGCACCAGCCTCTTCTTCTTGTGCCTTGTCCTCTCCTTTGCAGAAGTGGGGTGCATCAGATCCTAGGCAACAAAAATCAGAAAATGATTACATTTATCATTTTAAAGAATTAAATTAACATTTTGTGATTCTATTCATTTCTTTATCTCACTTATTAATTGAAAGACGGTGCAATGATGGTTTGTTGAATACTTTCATTATACTCTAACGCCCCCTACAGTCTGATTAATAAATTGCTACATAGGGCAGGTACACAGACATGTCCAGACAAGTTCAAGCATCACTCCTGACAGCGACTGTATGCCTGTTCACTGAATACAGATTGTGGTTTATTAACACAAACAGGCAAACTCACACTGTACAATACATGTATCAGCTGAATGACAATCTTTCTCATTCGGTTTCCATATAATATCATGTTTTGTCTATCAACAATCATGAGTTAACAGAGTTGGCGCAGATTTCTGGCAATCAGAACTGTTCTAATATTTCTAAGCAGAAAAAAAGTGTAGCAATAAAAAAAAAATTCACTTACAGGCATTTTTGCTCAAATCTCTCAGGTTTCCCGTCCAGTGCAAATTAGGTTTAATATGTGCGGTGTCAAGATTCAAGTGCGCCCCTCTCAGTAGGATCAGCTGTATTTTGTTGTTGGTTGGATGAATGTTTATAATTTAGTACCGACAGAGACCGAGAAGGCGGGGTCTATCTCTGAAGGGGAGGAGCAACTGATAGTTGCCGAACTGGTCTGTGCTCGTTATATAATGTTACTCCAATAATTACTTTTATTAAAAGTACTAACAAGACCTACTATTGTACAGCAATTTTTCAAGTAGACCATGTGGTCTCGACAATGGAAAAAGTGACCTTTTTTGTAAATAAACTTTCAGGATCAGGAATAATTTACAAACAAATGTTTTCTTGGCAAAAAGAAGGTCTATGACATTATTATATTATATTATATTTTTTATTATTATTATATATATTTAATTGTATGTCATACACACCTTTGTATTTAATTCTTTTGTCTACTTGCCTGTTGAGTATTTTTCTTATTTTTCCCCTCCTTAATTTGCTATAATCATTGTCTCTGTTATTGTCAAGGTTACTGTTATTATCTATTTAAAAACATTAAATATATTGGGCAATAAATACATAAAATGAAATAAAATAAAATAAAATAAAATAAAATGCCCTTAATGTGACATGTAGCATGTAGTGCCTGCCTGATATATCCTCCGTTGATAAGTACCACCTAAACTTACAAAAGGAAATGAACTTTGGCCTACTAATTGATGTTATGAGGTAAGCTATAAGTCACTGATATCGAGCACTAATGAGACTTTTTTTCTTTTTTCTTTCTTTCTTTCTTTTTTTTTTTTT
>JAJHUR010135011.1:271102-293597 GCA_027495735.1 Lutjanus campechanus
GGGGGACTATAGATTAGGGCACAACCGATACTTAATTTGTGGGGCCTGTGCCAATACCAATGTTAGGGAGTAAAAAAAAAAAATCTGATATTGATATATCAGCCAATTTTTTATACAGTATAGGCTACAGAATATAGAATATAGGGTTAGGGTTAGGCAGGATATTTTACAGTTTAACAATAAAAATTCTTGTCCAAAATGATATCAGGGAAATCAATCAACAAATTCTAAATAACTACAAATAAAAACACAAATAGAGTAAAAAAAATATATGCATATATTAAACTTGCATTAAGAAAAAACATCATAGATAAAACTGCCTAACTAACTTTTATTTTTTTTTTCTTTATTATTTTCTGTTAAAAATATATCGTATCGGCACATACTGGACATATACTGAGAGAGACCAATATAGTTGTGTTAGGCTAATATCGGGCCCATAATATCAGTCAACCACTGTACTTAAGAGAACATCCATTTCGATACGATATACTTGTGAGGGAAGTGTTGGTTTTTTCAAACCATTAATTATCGAATACCTCCCTCCGGGTGGCCACAAACAGTAAATCGAGCACACCCAGCGGTCTAACAGCGGACTTCCTGAGCCACGACGACAGAGCAGAGTGACAGTTGATTTGACCTAACGGCAGCTCCCAGCAGTGACGTCTCTGTCTGAGCACCGGGCGGGCGGGATATCCGCAGTAGTAAGCTAACTAATAACATGGCGAAGACTTACGATTACTTGTTTAAACTACTTTTAATCGGCGATTCAGGCGTCGGGAAGACCTGTGTGCTATTCAGATTTTCAGAGGACGCCTTCAACTCAACGTTTATCTCCACTATAGGTGGGTGAAAGTCGTTTTATCAGTATTGCCTTTGCCGAAAAGTGGAACAGGAGCAGCCCAACCCGTCATGCTAATCTGCTGCTAACTTTTCTGTCTAGCATTCATCTTGTAGTGGCTAGTCAGGAAGCAGCACAGCCGGCTCGTTAGAGGGTCTTTTACACCACCGTCAATGATATTTGAAATTGCTGCCGTACTTAGAAAGTCCCTGTTTTATGTGCTGTAAGGGTGGGCACCACACCCAAGCTGTAATACTAGATATTCACTCTATTAACAATGTCAGGCTGAGCTAACTGGCTACAAAGCTGTCAGTGAGCTAGTTGGCAGTGTCATTTTTCATATAATCAGCTCCCTGTACTTCGCACTCTGTTAGCCAACGTTACACAAAGTATTAATGACCCCGTAAACCACCCTGGGCTTCTGAAATGAAACATTAATACTACTAATTATGGGATGTTGAGTCACTTTTGGTGCCAGGTGATAGATGTGCTTAAATTGGATCAATTTTGTGACTTTTGTTTTTCTTCAGGTATTGACTTCAAGATCAGAACAATAGAATTAGATGGAAAGAAGATCAAGCTACAGATATGGTAAGATAAGTATACATAAATGCTCTCACTTCACAGTTTGTTGATAGATACACCCAGTTTCCTGTTTATTTGCTACATCTAGCTAAAATTGCACCCAACTAAAACTAATGTAATACATTAGTCATTTAATGAATTAGGGTTTATTGCAGATTGGTTATATTATCTGGGTGCATCTAATTAACTGACAGCTGACCTGATATGGCAGTCACATGACTATATTCTAGTAAATATAAGCTACTTGAGACAGCTAATATTTAAGCCTTACGATTAGTCTATAGTCTATAAAATGTCAAAAAAAAAAAGGTGAAAAATGCTCATTACGATTTGCAGAGTCCAAAGTTATATCTTGAAATTAGGACTGAAACTAATGATTATTTTTATTACAGTTAAATCTGTCTATTATTTTTGATGAATCAATTAGTTGATTGGGAATGAAAACAATCTACTCACATTTAGAAACTAGTTAATAATTCATTAATTGATTAATAAATAATAGAATAATAGCTGCAACTCTAGATTTAAAGATGCATGACAAGTAAATTCACTCGGTTTCCAGTTAATTAGGTAAGTTACATTTAACTCAGGGCTGGTTCCAGAATTGAACCAATGTGAGGATAATGGCAAAACTCAAACGGTCCAGAAATTGTGAACACAAGTCATGTGGTGGGAATGTCATTTGATTATTGGTCGTACAGTCACTTTCTACCTGGATGTTGTTAATCACGAAGCACCGTCAGGTTCTGTTTGTTGGTGATGATCTGGAGTGTATGTCAGCAGACTTTAGAGGACTGCGCATATGAGACTGTTGGTATTGATTGATTTAATATTGCTAGATCACTTCACCTTGAGTCCAGGTTTCTACGCAGCCAGTCCATATTTTGGTATATTTTAATCAATGAAATGACACATAATGGTACATTTCTGTGATTGGTTCAATCAGTGTTCACACCAGAAATGAACCACTCCAGAGTTCACTTGACAGCGGTTCGAGACTGCCTCGAGGCAGACCACAGAGCAGTTATTTGGTCTGCATCAGAATTTGAGTCCAGCGTTCACACCAACCCAACAAACCGCTGCAAGGGGGTAAATAATCCAGGGATCAGTTCAACGAGACTAAACGAGGCTGGTGTGAAAACACCCTAAAACTAATGCAATACAATAGCTCTTTAATAAAGAAGGGTTTTTTGCAGACTAGTTGTATTAATGCATTGTATCTGAACTGACAACAAAATTTATAATTTTTTAGTAAATATAAGATAGTTAAGACAAATAACTACAAACGTGGATGATAGCCGGTCTTATAATCATTGATATTATAATCTATCCTTTTTTCGTTGTTGTTGTTTTGTTTTTTGTTTTTGTTTTGTTTTTCTTGTATTTAATATAGAATAAATACCAGCTCTAGGTAAATGTTGGAGTCTAGATCATTGTATTTACTGAGCACTGATGTAACAACTTTTGAACCATTATGTCTCCTATAGTAAAGGAAATTTTAGGGGAATTTGCTGAGTTGTTGTCTTACCCAAGCTTAAATGGAGAAGATCAATATCTACTTGGGGAACTTGGGGAAACATTTAGCCTAGCACTGTCAAAGCAAACGTGTATTCCAGCTCTCTTAACCTGACATGTCTGTAATACCTGTAGAGGGAAAAAATGAGACTTTGTGGTTTAAAGAGCAGTTAGCTTTGTGGCTATGTTGTGGCCAACAACTGTTGTGCCCTGTGACAAGTCCTGTCCTCAGTTTCCTCAAGGTTGCTGTTACTGCAATTTTTCAACAAAACCCAATTGACTCTTGGATAAAGTGGTGACTAATTTGCAATATAATAACAGACAATGGGGAAAATACGACAGTCAGGGAGTTGATTATGTTTTCTTTTTCTGTTTACTTGTTCCAGAGGTTAGCTGGTTCCATTTCCATTTTAGGTGGATTTCCCAAAATGTTTTTCATGAAATCACTTTGACTAAATTGTGCAAGGAAAAGTTTTGAAAAAAGCGTTTTCTCTGTAGGGATACAGCAGGACAGGAGAGGTTCAGGACCATCACGACAGCCTACTACAGAGGAGCCATGGTAAGTTGCAACGTCAGCCTCACATTTCATGCAATAGTATAGATAATCTCTGGGATCTGAATGTATGAAATGGTGGTCATCTCAGGTGTGCACACTGCAGCACAAACCTTTACCAGAACCACACCCAGCATTGTTGTTGAAATCAGAGGTACACTCTGTGCATCATTGTGGTATTTTTGTCAGCCTCTCCTTTATTTCAAGTTTAACTGCATGCCTTTGTGAGCATATTTTAATTCACAAAACCTAATTGATCCTTGCTGTCTTTGGTATTCAGGTGTGAAGCTTATACTTGAGGCTGCAAAATCATGTGGTCCATCACTAATATCTGTTGACATGGACACTGGAAAATAATATTTGACATGTCTTCCTCTATGAAAAAATGAGAATTAGTAAGGACTGACTCCATTGATGTCTGTCTGTCTCCATTTTCTTATGTCTTTTCCTCTGTGAACTCTCCAGGGCATCATGTTAGTGTATGACATTACCAATGAGAAATCCTTTGACAACATCAAGAACTGGATACGAAATATAGAAGAGGTAAAATATTTTTCATCAGTAAGTGTGTCTAGGTGTGTGTTTGTCTCTGCCTGTAGAAATGGTATCCTCCTGTCCTGTGTGGATTTTTGTGCATTTTCGTCAGCATTGATCTTTTACAAAGAGCTATAGAGTCTAAACAATCTTTACTGGTGATGAATTTCCTTTGTGTTCATGTTGCAAACCCTCCCTCCACAGCATGCTTCAGCAGATGTGGAAAGGATGGTCCTTGGGAACAAATGTGATGTCAATGACAAACGACAGGTGTCCAAAGACAGAGGAGAGAAGGTGATGAATTTGACAATTCATGTAGTAAGAACTTGAGTAAAAAAGTACAATAGAATCTCACTCTGATGGAGAACATATTGGAGTACTGACACTGACACTGTCTGTCTTCTCCTGCTGTCAGCTGGCACTGGAGTATGGTATCAAATTCATGGAGACCAGTGCAAAGGCGAACATCAACGTGGAGAATGTGAGTTCTCACTTTTTCTGTTATTATTCATTCATACTTGAAAAATTATGGATAGAAGTGGCAAACTTTGCACCTTTGAAAGGGTACTGAGGATCATCAATGTTTTGTCTATTGCAACTCATCCAAGACAACTCGTACGTCAAGAATCTTTGTCATAGAGCTCCCAGGAATAGTTTGATATTTTTACAAAATGTGCTTATTCCAATGATGTTGCTGGGTACTGGTCCTGGGTTTCTGCCACATTAAAATCCAAAAGGATTTTGTAAATTCACTATCAACATGCCGAAGGGACGCACCCCACTTCTACCCTGTTAATGCCACATTGTGAACAACAAATTTGTGGTGAAATCATAGAAATAAATATCAGAATAAGAATTAGTGTGCAATAAAGAAGATGACCAAATCATCATATTTGTGTTTTCAGTGTTTCCTCTGGTTGTCGCTGAGGGCCAGTTATATTCCTTTACTCAGCCATAAAGTGTGTCAAGCTCAGGTTTCAGTGTAATATTTACTGAAAAGCGGTGTGTTTTATTTGCTGCCACACAGAAAAAACAAAAAGTTCCTGTTTATGTAACATTACTACAACGTCTTCTTGTAGTACTCACAGCACAGTTTGTCCAGCAGCCTCTTGGCTCAGCTTAGCATAGTGACTGGAAGCTGGGTGAAAGCCTGGCTGTGTCCAAAGGTAACAAAATACACCAAGCAGCACTTCTAAAGCTCACTAATTAACATATTACACCTTGTTTGTTTAATCCATACAAAAATCCAAGTGCGAAAGGACAAGCTGCGGTTTCGTGGGCGGGGGGTTGTGTGTAAGACTGTTCTTGGCCAGCAACTTCCTTGAGTCTCTGATGGGGACAACCAAATTGTTGTGCACTATTCCTTTAAGAAATCCACTGCTCTGTAATAGGTATTATATAAATTTCTTCTTCCTCAGGGTTTCTTCTTACAAAACATAACAATTATATTGAATATGCAATAATGTAATGTTCCCACTACCACATGCTGCATAATGTGAGACTACACATCTTTTTATGGTCTTGCTGGCCAGTGTTTCAGAAGCAGCTCTGACACAGGAACGACATTGAGCATTCAGTCAATTTTCAAAAGAAAACACCATATGCAAACTCCTGAAAAATTCCTGTAACAACAGACAAAAATGAAACCATAGCACTGCCTACTTACCAATGGTAGGAGCACAAATGTCAAGGAAAAATTACCCCCCAAAAATGACCAGATCAATCCTGGTGGGGTATGAAAAGCCACGTGGAGTGCAGATCAAAACCATACTGCAGATGCCTGGTGCCCAGTGGAATCAAGGTGTTAAGGAAGGCATGAAGTTATTTTTTCTGGGATTTCTGATATAAATTAAATCCACCATCATCCTTGTCCAAAGCCACTGATTCCATCCAGAGTGCTCACATTAATGTGCTGCTTCATTTGTTTACCTGTTTTTGTCTGCAGGCCTTCTTAACCCTCGCCAGAGACATCAAAGCAAAAATGGACAAGAAGCTGGTAAGAACATGGAAGAATGGACGCTTAAATTGCTGGGACACAGTGTGTGGCGCCTGTGTTGTGTCATGTGCTGCTGTTTTTGTTGGTCTCATATTTGAATGTTCTTTCTCATCTGTGTGTGTTTTAGGAGGGCAACAACCCACAGGGCAGCAGTCAAGGAGTAAAGATTACAGAACAGCCCAAGAAGAGCAGTTTCTTCCGCTGCACGCTGCTGTGAGGAGACGGGAGCGTCGGCATCCACCATCGCCTTAACTGTGTCCCCCACTGGACAGAACTGGACAGAGCACACTCTGATCTCTCTTTTATCTTCCTTCGCCTGTCTTCCTCTTTCTCTTTCTGATTGTCCTGTGCTTATCTAGTAGGAAAAACAAACGTTTATCACTTCCTTGGTTTACCAGTCTTCCCTTGACACCTGTGAATCTAACTACTGTGGCCTCTGTTACATGCTAAATCTTTCTTTTTTTACAGTTGCTCATGAGATGGACAGTTTCACTTGATTCCTTAGATTTTATTGACTTTTAAAGACTGTCTCTGAAAACGATCAACCCATTACTACTCGCAATGTATTTCTTTCACCAGTTCTCTCTGTTGCTTGGTGAAGTCTTATTTATTCGATCTTTATCAATAAGAGCAGCCCAAATTATACTTCCTGAATAGGTTTACTGTTTCGATGGGCTTCCTAATTTTGAATATACTGAATAATGCAACCTATGTTTCCAAGCTGATGAGAGTACAATCCCAGCCGAGTGCTGTTTTTCTTTTTGAACGATTATACAACATTCACAGCTGACTGGATAACCTAGACTTTCATATATCCATATAAGGTAAACACAGCATGTAGATATCTATCATTGATTATGATTCCACATATGAAACAATAGTGCCAGAGCATTTTACTCATCGTATCAACGTTCAGGTTTACAGTTCTTCTGTCCACCTTTTGTACAAGTGTCTTTCTGTTCATTTCTTCGGCTGAAACATTCCATTCCTCTTGTGAACAATTTAATGTGCAATCTAATGTCTATGTGGGGCCCAGATTTTGGTCCATCTTAAAGGGATTGTTCAGATTTTTTGAAGTGGGGTTGTATGAGCTACAATTGTCAGTGTATTATCCATAGTAGTTGGCGGTCAACATGCCCTGTTTGTAGATGCAGCAGGAGGATCAGTGTGGGAGGCTAAGCAATGTATTGCTGTGAATGGGCTCAGCAGTAAAATGTATTTTCACCATTTAAAAAAGACCCAGCTGAAAATAATCAGTATCAGTCTAAGTGTATGCTATATGTAGAATATTTTCACTGCTTTATCTTGCTGTCAGACTGCCTTTTCCAACAAAATATTGCTCTCAACAAAGCAACCAAACTCCAAAGGCAAAATCAGTAATTCTACTTTGCAGAACACAAGAGATGCCTAACTGCTAACGCCTCAATCTCTCTCAGTCTCTTCGTTTGTTTGTGTTATTGTGTGACTTCAGTGTTTCAGAGGGTTAGTTTGGATTCGCCAAAGTCACACAATAACACAAGCGAGCTAACCGATCGACACAGTGGTAGACCAGCAACTCCCGTGTTCTGCGGGGTAAAATTCCTGATGGAGTCTGAATGGTTTGGAGGGAGCGATATTTGGCTCATACAGTGGTGTTTTCCCATCAGAAAATGCTGTCTGATGGCAAGAAAAGAGGTTAAAAATTTCTAAATATATAGTATACACTTAAACCTTGGGTGTGCCAAATGTCATCTACTGTAGCGAATACACTGACTATGGATAGGTGCCTCATACAACCCCACTTCAAATAATCTGAACTATCCCTTTAAGTATTCATATGGTTGCAGTAAGACTGGGTTCTTGGCAAAGTATGCTTTTTGTAAGGGCACACAGATTCCTTTTGTAGTTGCTTACCTCACCATTTTAGGTATTGTGGTGTCTGCGGATAAGAAAGATGTAATTAGTTTGAGGTAGTCGGTTATTTGATGCACTTGCACCTGGTGGACTAGCAATACTTAACTTTAACACCTGGAGGCGATACAGTGGCACAGAAGGAACCACAGTGATGATGAAATCATTGTTTTATGCATTCATACTTCTTCCAGTTGTCAGTTCCAATGGGGGAACATGCACACAACTGTTTTCTGGGCCTTGGATAGGGGCTGTGCTGTAGCAGTATTTAATATGGAGAGAAACAAAAACATAGCACCAAAATGACAAAGTGCCCTTTAATGTTCTGATTGATAATGCACTTTTCCTTTGTTCTTTCTGTAAAAAAAAGTTCTTAACATTTGTTGACTGTGTTTGTTTCAAGTCTTAACTGAAAGTAAAGAATATTCATGCACATGTTTTTCCCTATCTGGGCTTCCTAAAAACATCTGAGCACTGAAACCTCGTCTTTTTAGTTAGCATGGAAAAAATACAGAAGGCCTGTGATTTAGGGATGTTTTTCATTCCCCTTTCCAACATTCCCATGAACTAATTTTCACTTTTTTCCAGCTTTTTAAGCATTTGAATCCATTTTGATGCTTTTGGGAACCCCAGATGTACCCACCCCACACCCACATAGTCTCCTCCTCTCTGGATGTCTCTCCAGATATCCCCATGTCTTGTTTGGGCCCAGTATCATGGCCATCTGAACTATGCATTCTGGGTGCATAGAAAACCTCAAAAAGCTTTGCACATATCACTTGACGAGCTTTATTTGAGATTAGAAATGTGCAAAGGATCCTTGCTGTTTTATTTCCTGCTGTCACTCCAAATTCTATTGAATTTGCTCGGTTGAGATTTTCAGACATGAATATAGGAAATTAACTGAAAGCTGATTAAAATCACCTCTGATGTTTTACAGTGAGGGCAAATAATTTCTAGTGGTGCTGAAGAGTCATTGAATTGAATATGTAACTGAGTAGATGTAAACCTGTGGATTTAAGTCATCATTATTAACGTGGTTGGACAATTTTGGTTGAACTGATTCTTACAGACTAAACCAGTTCAAGGGTTGATCAAAAATGCAGGGTTTTAGACTGGAGTTTGGCTTGCGTTTGGTCTTTTGATTGGAGTCATTTGTTATTGTTGTTGGTTGTAAACTTGCCAGTTATATGTCAACATATCTTCAGCATTCCCTCAACTAAATTTGGATTTTGCCGCTGATTTCATGGGGAATAAATTAAATAATTCAGCAATTGTAAATAAGATCTACAATGATTGTAATCATAAATCTTATTGATCTACACCTTTTGTAGATATGTGTACTTTTGATGATTTATTAAAAATGAGATTCTTAAAAAATGTTTCATTGTCTTATTATATTTGCACCTTTTTATTATTTTTGGAGATTCATGTGAACTGTTAAAGATGTTAAACAATATCAAGAATGTTAGTTTAAAAGTGTTCAACTGAATAATCAACTGGAGACTGTTAGTTTAGTGACACTTTTCATCCAAATCCCACTCTATATGAACATGAAAGATTTCATACTTTTCTTTACAAATCATAATATGAGCTTTTAGAAAATAAGCAATTGAGTAGATAAAATGAACAATCAAATTGATCATTTTCTTTATGTTGGATTACCACTTGGCCCAATTTATTTTGCTTTCAACTTGCAATCAAGATACACTGCTGCAACAGTTTGCATGTGTAGGACTGCACCTGTTAAATGGGATACAGTTCAGCTCCATCTGTGTCACTACACTACTCTTGAAATGTCATTGCCTCTAGTTATGATTTTATGCTGTAATAAGAAATTAAGAACATGTCCAATATAATAAAACTTTAGGTTCACTTCAAGAAAGGTGTCTCATTGAAATAAAAATAAATTTATGCATGAAAAAACTTAAAGAATTTTTTTTTTTTATTATTGCAAATTCAATTATTTGTGGGTTAACTAGATTTATAATTCATTTAATATCATGATTTTGTACAAATTCATTTATAAATTCATCATATCATCTAAGATGGTACGTGTGGTCATCCATATCCTGCAGTTTTGTGTTGCAAATGAATCTGCCACACTGTACGGTGCTGCACATTTATTTCTGGTCTGTAACATGCAAATTCTCAGCATTTGGCTGAAAAGCGGTGCAAAGGTGACAGAACACTGACACATGATTCTGGGCACACTGAGATGGTGACTGCTGTTGTCTCTCTTCAATAAACTTATTCTCCTCACACACTCCTTCCTACTTTACAGCTGGAGTAAAGGTGTTCACAGTTCAAGCTGCTTACTGGATCTCTATCCAAACCGACCAGCTACATCACAGTGTCAATATGCCCATTTTCTAGAATTTCCTGGGCCTGCAGGTACTTGTATCTGTCTTCTAGAGCAGTACAACCCAGAGCTCCAACAGATGAGGATGCTCAGGTGTAATGGAGTGTCAGCTGTCTCCAGCAGTTCACACTGTGATGTAGAAAAATGTTAGCCAGCAATTAATGTGTGGGATATGTGTAAGATACTTTTTAACATAAAAGAATAGAAAGTTTAGGCCAACTGCTGTGAAAATGTTTTACTGGTCTAACAGTAAGCAGTAAGAGTATTTCTACTGTCTCACATGCCTTTGTTTTTTATATTCTACTCAATAAGATAAAACAAGGTCAACTTCATTGTTCCCACACTGAAGAAATTCACTCGTTACGGGAGTTAAAAAAAAGAAAAAAAAACTATATACACATTTTATTAAGTATATAGATGATTGCACAGGATAATCACACACATGCTGTGTAACATTATACTATCAGAAAAAGAGATATATATTACCCTGTAAAATGGATAATGGCACAGAGATCATGTTGTGCAGGATACAAGCACAAAAATTCACAGGACGGTTTTACAGTATGAATAGATATACCGATCAGAAAATAGATATGATAAACAAAGTGAGATGCTACATGATGTGCTTGAAGGAAGAGCAAAATAAACTGTTTGCCTGAGGAGATGGAATTTGAGCAAAAGCTGTTAATTGCAGTCGACTCATAAAACTGTTTGCACCAGTTTGAAAATAGTTTTCATGTGAGGAGGAGAAGATGGGGAGGCTGGTTGAGTGCATATGTATGTGTTTGTGTGGGTCATTTTTTCGAAAATGGGGAAGGGCCCCACAACAACACTTTGCACTGGAGCTCATCACTTCCACTTTGAACATCCATCAAGGCAGTAAAGTTTTGACCTTTATTTTTTGGGTATTTTTCATTTAAACAATCATTATGTGGGAGGAAAACCTCCCACGTGGGTTCTTTACTTTCCCTAAAGTGTCTCTAAAGTGTCATTAACAGACATTTCTCTGAATACATGCATTATATAGTTAATATGTCACACAGTAGCCACGCCAAAGACCGTGAACTTAATTGTCTAGCTAGTTCCTGTCTGTGAGAGGTTCCTCTCTGACTTTAACAGCAAGGAAGTCAAATGAACTTTTACACATGCACAAATTTGTCCAGCATTAGTACATTATTAAATTATTGTTTCAGTAAAAACCCACAAATATTATTTACGTAGTAGCTCTATACATCAAATATAAAAACAGAAATGTTTCTTTCAGATAATAATCCATTGCAGGGCTGGTTATTTGATCCCCGGCACCCTCCTGTCTTTGAGCATAACACTGAACCTCGTATTAGAGGAGTGCAGTGTAAGTGCAGTCCATTTGCCATTTAAATCAAGACCTGATAACACTTTATTGTCTGTTCACAAGCATCACAAGCTCCAACAATCATCAGTGATGTAGCACAACATGGAATAACATAATATGATGTAAGACCTCATTTAATATATAAATAATAAAACATAAAAGGACCTCTGAAACAGGATACAGCCCTGTGTGGTGGTGCTGTGCTGCACTGCATTATACTGAAATAAAAAAATGACTATGGAGTAATTAGGGTGAAGTGGTAGCTTAAAGGTTAGAGACGGGGGTTAGAGAAGGGAGTTGCAGAGGGTTAGATCATGTCCCTTCCTCACAGATGTGTGCATCTGTGCAGGTGTTTGCAGGCCTTGCCAATAGGGGAGCCTCAACGAAACCTCTCTAATTAAATAAAACTTTTAAGGAATCAACACAATGACAAAGCCTCCCTCAAGAAATGCAAAGTACATTTGACAAAAACTTGTTGCAGCGCTATTAGATTGTATTAAAACAGATGTTAGGATAGCCTCAGTTATTTTTCTTTATATAAGGATAATACAAACATGGTATTGGAGTAAACCTGGACTGCTGATGCACATTTCCTCCACCTCAGTACTGTAACGTGTTGCAGTGGCTGAGCAGACGGCCTGAAGACTCATTTCACCTGAGCTGGTCACTCTCTGATAAATCGAATCCTTCACTTTGACCTAATTTATATTCATTTATACTTTGTATTTATATTTGTATTTATATAGTAAACAATAATGTGTGGATATGCCAGTGGTTTTATGACGCACTTATCTATGTAGGCTGCACTCCAATAGAATCCAAATATACTGTCATTTGTTGCCTGCATTATACAAAACAAGGTATGTTGTAAATGTGGCCTTTTGTTCTCAATAAAAACACTGATGAATGGAGCTAGGTTTTATGGTTCCTCACTCGTTGAATTGAAACTTAACACAACACATATAGATCAATATGTACCTAATAGCAAACATGACAACATATTATTAGAACATAAAGTAGTTCCTTATTATGATGTAGGCTATGCAGTAGAAGGTACACAGTTAAATTCCTGATCCTCTTACATTATAGGCTTTTATAATAAAATGGTACTTGTACTTCCCTTTACTCACAAAAACAACAAAAAAATCTATATGGTAAATGGGTCAATACAAGCATAGGCTATGCAAAAGTACTTTTTCTTATTTGGCTACTGTAGTTGCTGTTCTTTCTGCAAGTGTGTGGCTGTTAAACAGTTACCTATGAGGATGTGGGATTTAGCTCCGCCCCCACAGGTGTTGTCAGGTGAGTCAGCTCTGCTGTGTCATTTTATCACGGAGCTGCCAGACAGGTGAGTGGCTGTGAGCTATGTTAAATTTATAAACCTCTGAGGCACTATGAGTGAGTTTTATTTACAAAACCAGTGTCATTTTTAATTACTTGAGTGGTCAAACTACACTTTTAACATTTAATGAATTGACCAAATTGAGGAAGGTCTGGTTTCTTCAATAATTCAACTGTTTTATATCAAGTAAAACTGATGCTAATAGTAATATTAGTAAAATATCCTGTCTATGCTACAGTTTGTATTGTAAATTGTGTGTGTTTCTTAAAGTTATTATTTAGTTTCTCTTTACTTTAAACTTCAACTGAGGAGCAGTCTCCAGGAATTTGTTTACTGACAGCTCAAATATCTGTCTGGTTTGTACTGTATGTAAAGTATGTACTCTGTGTATCTTTTATGAGCTGTAAATAACATATTTGCAGGTGTTTCTGCTCGGTAAATTTCCCACAGAGGATTAAATGAGCTGTTTCCCAGGATGATGGAGTGGAGTCAGTCGTTCCAGGGACAGCATGCAGCTATCACCTGGTTCACAGAGTCCCAACTCCGCTCTGTGATCAGGAATGGTATAGTCCCAGAATGGTTTCATGGGATCATTTCCAGGAAGTAAGTTTGCCAAGTCTATCACTGTCTGGCATCTGTACTGGTGGAGGCAGACAGGGAGGAATGTGGAGAGCCATGTTTTAAAAATCATATCAGTGTCGTGCTCCAGCATGCAGTGATTGTTTTTAGTGAATTGCTTGAGTATAAAATTGCTACAGTATAGTCATTTATGTTTAGGCTGCATCATGTTCTTTAACTCTGCTGTGAGCATAATGTCAGGCTGAAAAGCATCAAGTAAAAATGTAAGAGTAAAACTTTATTTATAATACTCCTTACTAGAGTAGACATTACAAAGTGCTTCATGATAGACCTTTTTCACAGCAGTCATTTCCAAGAAGTAGGGTAAACACAGGTGTTACCAATGATACTAATTAATAACAATTTAATTAATAACACATGTCACTTTGGCTTCCATGAAAAAGGTTGATAACCAAATTGAGACATAAAATACAGCCACAATAAAAGAGTAATGAGTAAATACGTGAACCTAAAAAAGTCTAAACAGGGAAAAATCTTGAATCTCCAAAATGTCAATTTTTCAGGAAGTAACAAAAACTTCTCAGGAAGTTCTTCACAAGGATAGAATTTCATGTCACAGTTGATGGGGACCACCCACCAACCCTGCTTAACTTCCGCTGCACAGTTTCAGACACAGTGTCCCAATAAGCAAGGTAAAATCTGTCAGTCTCCTGTATGAGGTACGCGGTGCGAGGGGAGATGGTGAGGCGCTGCGTTGCATGCAGCATGTATTGGAATAAATTTAAAAAATAATAGATTTGTGTATATTTCTCACATGATCCAATAACTGGTTGTAGGTAGGCAGTGGACTAAACCAATGCATGGCATAATGAGCGGGAGAATGTAATCTTTCAAACCTTGAAAAGACACTTTTTTGCACATATAATTAGCAAAGGCGCTTTGTAACAATACTGAATCTCACCAACATATTTACTTATGATATTTTCATTTTTATAATCAAAACCATTGTTTGGGACAACTCAGTATTCCATGGATATTGGCAAGGATATGTCCCCACTGTCTAGGGCTGGGTATTGTTTAAAAAAAATCACAATAATAGTACCAAAACCAGTGGCCTTAAATAGATACTGATAGCAACAGAACCATATAAATATTATTTTGTTTCTATATTTGGGTCACACAAGAATCGAAAGCAGGCATCGTTTGACTGGAGAGCTTTTAATAGTACTTGATACTGGGTTATTTCAATCAATGCCTTAAAGGCATTGAGGACTGATACCCAGCCCTACTAGGATCCCTGCCTTGTTTTATGCTCCTGGGTCTTTACAACCATGGAAACACAAAGGTCACATTTTTCTCAACATGTTTTCCTTTAGGTGACAAAACTAGAACACTGAATCTTTTATCTGCAGGTTTAGTTTATTAAACATAGATTATACACATTTACTTATGAAACACATTAGTCACAGATATGCCAGTGAAGTGACCTCTAGAATTATAGACTTTGCCCTTGTAATACTTCAGCAGACTTCTACTTAAAATGAATTGATGCTTCCTCCACACCCAGTGTACACACTCACAACTTAATGGATGATATATGTTCATTATTATACGGCTTGGTGTGTTCCATCAGTTTATTCATTCTGTTTAATCGAGTTCACGCATGGTAAGAACTTTGTTTTGTGCTGAAAGCTGAGCTGTTAAATCTTAAGATGACAAATTCCCACGGTGGCGTTCCCTGCAAACTGATTCCAGCTCCAGTTCAGATGCAAAGACATCCCATAAAATTACCAGATCATTAACAGATTAAAGTGCATGTGTGAAAGGCGTCTTTGTCTGTGGTAATTGTACTGTGTGCTAATTATTTGTGCAGGATGGCAGAGGAACTGCTGATGCCCAAGCCTCCTGGCTACTTCCTCATCAGAGTCAGCGAGAGCAGGATTGGCTACACGCTCTCATACCGGTGAGTGTTTGCAGGATTAAAAAGACTTAAATTTTTAAAGTTTTGGGGTTTTTTTGGCATTTTTGCGGAGGGGAGAGAGAGGGGATGACACGCAGCAAAGGGCCAAAGGCGGGAGTCAGCAGCCGCTGCAGAGGACTAACAGCCTCCACACATGGGTCGGGCGCTCCACCAACTGAGCTAAACGTCCACCCCGGACTTTTATTTTATGGTTTGCACTCACACAGCTCAAAGTCCTGCCCTCTTCATTCACTCTTCTTTGCCCCTCAGTGCTGAGGACCGCTGCAGACATTTCATGATTGATGCTCTGGAGGATGGCAATTACATCATAGTAGGGGAGAACAGGCGTCACCGGTTTCTGCAGGACCTGGTGGACTTTCATCGTAGGACTCCCATTATGCCTTTTGGTGAGGTACTGACTGTTGCCTGTGGACAGGTGAGCAAATGTTTTATTATCCTACCTGCATACAGCTCCCTTAACCTCCCTTAACTCTCTCCATACATCATAGATTTTTGTCGTTTGTACTGTAGATGTATGACAGAAAATAAACTCATCAGGATCACATCTTTGCTTTTAGGATTTACAGTGCATGCATTCAGAGTTAAAACTGAGTCACCATTTCAATCCCAAACCACAGTATTTGCTTATTTGCTTGCCACCTGTGCACCATGCAAAAAGAGAACAATCACAATTTGTTCTGTTTTTTCTCTCTCTTTGTCTGATCCTACGTAAGTCCTCGAATGACAAGACTGATTATGCAGAACTACTGTTTCCCCAAAGACACCACAACACAAGTTTGCTACCAAACAACTCCCTGCTTCCCAGCCCAAGTCAACCAATATCACAAGAAGATACCCCACCTGCCCTTCCTTATCGACCAAACAACCTGAGGAACTCTGCAATCCTGTCTCCAAACACCCCACCAAATAGACTTTACCCCAGTTTGGAAGAGGAATATCCCCATGCCGCCTCTCCTCTTCCAACCACGGTAAAGGTGATCTCAGTAGGTTGTTGGAGATATTGTTTGTTGCTAAAACTGTTAAAGGGTAACTAACCAAGTAACCTGGACTCTGTTTTCTCTATTGTCAAGTGTCTGACAAAATTATGGACAGTACTGATACAGAGAGACCTTATTTTAAAGAGTAAAATTAATTTTATTTTACCAGAAACAGCTATGTCATTGGTCTCACTAAACTAACCAGACCCCCTTTGCAAAACATGTAATTTTAACATTGTTATCATCATCTTCATTCAATCATCTTCACCAACTCTCATTTTGTCTCAATAAACCCTTAATTCCCCACAAAATTCTGATTGTACACTGTTTCTCTGATGTCCGACCTCCCTCTTGCTCCTCTCCCTATAGCCTCTTTTCACATCTAATGTGAGGATTAGGGCTTCGATGAGACTAAATCAGAGTTATTGATTGAACAGTGGAAAGATGAGCCAAGAAATTTTGTTGAGTATTTTGTTTGTGTGAATGAAGATGACCATGACAATGTTAAAATGACATGTTTTGCAAAGGGAGTCTGGTTAGTTTGCAAGAGCAATAAAACAGTTGTTTCTGGTTAAATAAAACATACGTAACTCTTTAAAATTAGGTCTGTCTCTGTAGTGATCCATTCCATAATGTTGTTGGGCTCCTATAATAACAATCTGAGCAAGTCATTGGCAAAAACAAGAGCTAGTTAGCTGTTAGTAACTGAGAGGATGCTGGTGATGGGGTCCTATATGAGCATATCATTTTGAACAGTTTTGATTGTTTCACATGAGCTATTTTTGTCTCTGTTGTTGATTGTTCACTGTTTTGAAGTGAACATAGCTCAGTAGGAAAGGGTCTTTTGATGATCTTTGTGCACAAATTAGATATATACCTAAGATCTGATTGACGTCTGAAGTGGCTTTAAATTTAAAATGTAAGGAGTCCTTTTATTATCTAACAAATTTCTGTACTCTGTGTTTATGATCTCCAGCCTGTGCCAATAGCCAGAGGCAGATACACAGCTGACAACCCTTCATCCAACCAGAGGCCTGAAGTCCCTGCTCGGTCCATTCCTCCACTGAAGCAGAACCAGGCCTGCATCAGAACAGTCTCTGCACCTGAGGGTCCCTCCACACCTGCAGCCACTGAGTACCCGCTGGGCACCGACATCCAACCTGTAAAGAACCAGGAAGGAAAGCCATCAGTTGTCACCAACCTAAAGAACCTAAGGAAGAAATTCCAAAAGAGGAGAAGCGTGTCGCAGGAGATTACGTACACAGAGATTAATGAAGCAGCCATTCACAGGAGTGGGAGCGTGGAGAATGAGTACCAGGAAATCACAGAGGAGCAAATCTCCAATGGTCCACCATTTTCCCACACGTGCTCTAATGTGACTGACGATGGAGGGTTACCTCAGGAGTACCTTCCGCCTCCACCTTTTGCCCCAGGCTACTGATAGACCTGATTGATCAGTGGATGTGGATTGACTGAAATATAACTGAATCGAGGCAAAGAAGGTGGGCAGTGCGAACACATCCAACCCCAAGTGGGTGCAGCTGCAGGACAAAAGCAGCAGACAAAGAAAAAGAAGTGATAATCTGCTCACTGAATATTGAAACATTAAAAAAAATCATGAAGGTTGCTTAAAAAAAAGACCTTGAGGTGAGAATGTTGTGTCATGAAGGCAATAATTTTACATTTTGGAATAAACCTTTATTCTGATTAATATAAGGCTACATGCAGGAGCCAGTAAGCTTAGCCTAACACGAAGACTGGAACCTGGGAAAACAGCACAGGAAACAAAATCTGCACCTGTTAAACTCATTCATTAACACACTATTATGGTATATTCAGACTATCAGCAACAAAACTTAAGAGCACAAATCATTTTCAATGGAAACTGACGACATGAAGCCAGGAACTGATGTCACAACACTTGTAATTTTGTGTTGGGTGTTATGCACTACAAATCAAAAGTTGAGCTGGCTTCAACTTTTCTCAGTGCTTGACGACATTGTCACTGTGTCACTGGTAATGTGAACATACAGTCACTTGTTTGTCTCATTCATCCAAAAACCAAAGCATTAATATAATTTGCAGTTTCACTGTGGTTAAAGACTGTATCAAAGCAGGAAGCAGTGATGTGTGAACTGGTTGCTTGGCAACCTCACACTGACAAAACTACAGGAAGTAACTGGTCCCAGGCCAGAAATAGCTTTATAGCCTATAGGTGCTAGCTAGGCCTACCTGTTATCCCGTTTCCAGTCAATAAGTATATATTCCCCTAAATGTTAAAATGATTAACATTTTGGGAGTTTGCAAATATGCAGCATGCAAGCTACACCTATCTCTCCTTTAGAAACTGAATCTAAGCTGCCAGATGCTTGCATCTGGAGAAGTATTCATGTGGTGGCAAGAGGGTTACACAGAGACTCTTGGGAACTCTTAATCACAAACAATCACACATATCAATATTTGGAAAAACCACCAAACAAAGATGTTTAATTTCAAAAACATTACATTATTGTGGTACATGAGTAAATTATTTAATAGAAATATCCAATGGCATTAGAAATCAGTAAACTGTTTTATTTCAAAATCTTAATACATTTCTCCAAATAGCCTAAATATGTTAATGTATGCTTTCAATCACTTATAACACACACACACACACACACACACACACACACACACACACACAAATTTAGATTAATGAGTTACAGTCTTAAAACAGAGTTAGGGCCATCTTTAATTCTTATCTGCAGCTTTTCCAATCAGATTCCTGAGCTGGGTGAACCTGAAATCTTGGCGTCTAAATGGTGCGTCATCTCTTGCTGAATTCACTTGCACTCAGACATTGGAGATTATCTTTTCTAACCAACTTTTCATGTATATATTGAATTAGATGGCAAGGCATCCACGCCACCTCTCTACCCCTGCCCCTGACTATAAGTTAAAGCAGTTGCTGCTCTTATGCAAAGAATATAAAATTATAAAATAGATTTAACTTCCATTAATATGTGATTTTAGGCACCAGTGACAAGTGAATGCTTTATTTTCTATTTATCGGTTAGTTTATTCAACTAAGACAATTAAGATTAACTTTGTTACATAAGAAAGCCATGCACTTGCTTCTTCCCTGGTGAGGCTTTTAAAGGTTACATGTTTTATAGGCCTTACTGGTAATGAAATAAAGTATAAAAAGACAATAGGAGGAAGGTTTATGCAGCACATGTAAATAAGAAATTACATAATGTCAGCTGCTTTGAATACAGGAGACATACTGTACTTCTGCATCAGACGCTGGGCTGTTATCAGCAATATGACAAGGGAAGCTGGAATGATGCAGATACTGATGCAGATACTGGTCAAACTGGTTTTATGGGTAGGAACATGTGAGTAAAATTCACCTGTACACCGTTTCTAGACTCAGAAATGCATTTCATTTTTTACTGTGAATGGCTTTGTCAGAGCTTTGTTTTGTATTCATAGAGATTATACAGCATCTAGAACCTGTGGTCTCAATAATATTTCACATTTATGTCTATGATTAGATAATATATCTATACTAAGCAGTGCACGATTGAGCTAATAAGTCACATTTAAAATGTTCAATCTGCATTGAACAGTTGTTCTGCAGTCCTTTGTGTCAGAGCACATAATTGACATTACACTACCACCTGTCTGCAGTTTAAAACGAGAGATGTTTGTGATTTTGAGTGTGACAAATCAGGGACACATTTTATTCACCCATAGGCTACTGGAAAATAATTTCTGTTTTAGCTCTATGTAGTTCCTCCTGTCCCCTCTCTTCTTTTTCCTCCCTTGCTTCACTTCTCACTCTGATCTTTGCATGTTATGGCTTCTGTGACATCATGTGTCAGGCTGCATGTTGTGATGGTGCAGTGACCACGGTTTTAATTCTACCAGGAACCTGTGTGATGCTGTAGTCCCTTTCTTTCCCAGACTTTTCTAAGTTTACTGTAATTGTTCTTATAAAATGACAAAAATATTTAAGTGTTATGGCTTGCTTGTTGTTTTTTATGAGCAGTTATTGTTCTTTTTTTCAATAATTTGAATTAATAAGTCATTTATAAGTTGTCTCTTGCATTTTGATCATATGAAAACAACAACATTAATCTCAGTTTAACTTCTGAAAATGTCAGTGGTCAGGATTGTATGGTGTATGGTAGTCAAATCAGTTCTAAGCTCTCCATACCAAACTAAAACACTTGTCTTATTATAGACTACCATCTAGTGGAAGTAAACTGCATCAGATGCTCAAAGAGTGTAGTGGTGGTATTAAAGGGACAGTTCACCCTAAGATCCAACATACATATTTTTTCTTTGGCCTGTAGTGCTATGTGTGTGTGCGTGTGTGTGTGTGTGTGTGTGTGTGTGTGTGTGTGTGTGTGTGTGTGTGTGTGTGTGTGTGTGTGAGTGAGTTACCGAGATTTGGAGATATGGGACTAAATGACACTCAGCTTGTGATGCTCAAAACACCAAAAAAGTAGAATCTATTGGAAATACTTTAGAATTTAACGGAACTACTTTATTTTCTACATCTTTGAGCTGCAGAGCAGTGAGGAGGGGCCCCACTTGTCGACAGCTGCCTGAGGAGGTACCTTCGAGCCACTGACTTCACTCACTTCACTCACCTTTACTTACTTACTTAGATGAACTGCACCTCGCCTGGAAAGTAGACAACATCAGGCTGCTGCAGCCACAGGGGACAAAAAGCTGCCGTCAAGTTGGACAGTTTCCAGCAGCCTTCAGAGAATATACAGGAAGTGACACTAACATCCTGTTAGACCAATTATAGGCTACCTGTAGTCAGCAGATCACAGCTGCATCCACCCCGACAAAACATAGCAAAACATGTATTTAAGCAGAAACAGTGCTGTGTTGAACTCCCTTTTCCTCACAGAGTAAATCCTCTTCTAAAATAAATTAATAATGGATCTCTCAAAGCAAAACCGCAGACATTGTCAGAGTTGCTTCTGGATACCAGGTTGTCTTTGAGTTTACAGAATAAAAGTGGCTACAGGTGAAGACACATGTACATATACTATTATTTTCCATGGATAAGTAAGTGTGAATATGTGGCAATGTGGCTGTTTCACCAAGTAAAGTGAAAAGGTCAGAATCAAACCTCACAAAGTATTGGCATACAAGCATTACCACGCAATAACTTTAGTTAATTTTTCACAACAAACAATTTCATAAATTATTTGCAAGGCAAAAATTTAACCCTCTTTAAACAAATCCATACTGTCAATTTAAATTTCAAATGTTATGTTAAAGAACACTAAATTTGTTCAGTCCAGTTCCATTTAATTCACTTGAGCTCATAAAGTAACACAAAAACTCCACGAAAAATCCCACAAGAGTGATCATTTAAACCCAAACCATGATCTTTCCACAACCTTAAGTCTTTTCTCTACCTAAACCTAAACCTACCATATTTACTTAACCACAGGGTTGTCGCATTTTAAAACATGTTTAGTTTGTACAACATTCACAATGAGCGCTGTGGAAAGGGGTCTGGTTATGCAAAACTAGGTGCACAATGATGAAAGAAACTTAAGAATCTTGTGAGAGTTCCACAGATCAAGGGATCCCTTTTAGACATGACAATAGTTTAGTTCGGTTCACTCTCAAATAGAAAATGAGACCCCAAACTTCACACTTCACATGTGTGAAAAGAGTCCTGATCACATCTACATGCCAATCAGGAGTTATATTGTGCAACACTCTGGCAACAGGAAGTACGCCTTGTGTGACAATCATCATCTGATTTACGTGAAATTTTCACAGTGTGGTCTACACTTAATATACTGGAATATAACACATAATTAGTGGCTGTTCTGTAGTGCTACCTAGTGGAGACAGGAAGTGACATCAAACTCCTTCCTGCTGTGTCCAAAACACATGAAAATTCAGTCTTGTTGACCACTCTGCATCTGGTGATGGGGTTGTGGGTGTGTGTGTGTGTGTGGGG